>JAAAKQ030197119.1:0-29505 GCA_010016005.3 Zanna intricata
CAAATCCTAGTAAAGGTAGTTATTTTTATACGGATTTGAATACTAGATCGTGGATACCGGTGTTCTTTGTTGGTTGGTTTCAATTAACCACACTTCTCAGGAGTTGTCGACCTGAGATTGTACAAGACTACACTTTATTCACATTCATACATATCACCCTCATTCATCCTGTCAAGTAATACCTTACGGTAGTTCCGAAGGCTAAACAAACAAAGAGAGAAGAATCTTTTAGTAAATCGTTAATAAAAATATATATTTATTTTGGAATCGGTTACAAATTCAACTAAAATATTAAATTAATATTTCTGTGAACAGTATACCTTTACCTCTTCCCCTTTACTTAAAAAGGCATTAAATTCAAAGCTTTAAAGGCGTTTTGCATTAAATTCAATGAATTGAGATCTATAATGAAATTTAGTTACTAAAATTAATTACAAAGCTAAACTATGAATCGTAATAGATAAAACGAGTATCAAAAGTAATCTTACAAGTATTATT
The DNA here is from genome assembly GCA_010016005.3 of Zanna intricata. Classification (NCBI taxonomy): domain Eukaryota; kingdom Metazoa; phylum Arthropoda; class Insecta; order Hemiptera; family Fulgoridae; genus Zanna; species Zanna intricata. Next base: position 499 of record JAAAKQ030197119.1, read on the forward strand.
TGTAATATCGTAACTATTTCCAATGGAATATCAATGAAATTTTTGGAGGTACTTATATTATAACTCCGTATTTTTTTTATTTATATTGAATTATTTTGTTTATTTATATTTTTTAACTATGAATTGTACAGTAAATACATTTACTAAGTAAAATTTCCAAGAATCAACCACCATGTGGTGACAGAAATGAGAGATAACAGTCGGCATCTTTCCAACAGTTGTACTGGCGACCATTCTGAAAGGAGAATATTTATAAAAAAATCTTTAAAAATATATCGTTCTGCGTAAAATCAAGAAACCTTTACGCAAAATTTTATAAAAATCGGAAATGTTTTTGGTCGTCACGCTCTAAAAATGAAAAGCCTAAAAGATAAAAAAAACGAAATTTTGATTGTAGAATTCCATCAGTGAAATGAAAGAAGACGTGTCACTAAAAAAATTTATTGGAGGAATAAAATGATAATTCTTTGGGTTTTTTTTTTTTTATTTCTTTGAGACAAGTTTTTTAAGGTCAACCTTATAGACAAACAATTGTGTTATAAATGTTGAAGGGAAAATGTTTTCATGAAATAGTTTTAGTTTTAATAAAAGAAGCTACATTTCATAAAATGCACCTTGAATGAAACTCGTATTTTGTTCATTAATACCTGTAAAATACGATAGTAAAAGCCACTTGCTTGATAAATAATTTGCTATATCTTCCATTTAAACTAAAAGTTAACTTTACCAGTAATAAGTAGAATTTTCATGAGAACAATAAATACAATTATGACAGTTTACTAGGCCATTCAGTTTTAAGCATGCTTCATCAAATTATAAAATATTACTAGATTAGAAAAATAAGGATAAGCTTCATATCGATAAGTAAATGCCTCCTTTATGTTAAAATCATCTTTATGAATTGTATAAAGTAATCTTGGGCGATAACAATTAAATTTCAGTCTTTTACAATTGTAACTTTAATGTTTCAGATACAAAAAGTATAGAAAAGAAGTTTATTATCAGACTTTCCTCTCTAAGAAAAGACTTTCTGATCGACTTTTTGACGACTCAACTAATGTCACTGCCATAAGTTGTTTATTTTCTAAAAACACCTAGTTCTGATCGTGGAACATCTCCAAGGCTTCTTATATTTTAAAATAGTATGTTCATTTTTCTAATTTCTTGACGAGTCGGTAGTGAAGAATTAGGAATTTTCATATAGACGGTAAATTATCCGTTTTATTTTTCCATAAACACTGACGAACACAAACTTGTTCTTGTTTTGTGTGTTTATATGTTAACATTCTTAATACAGATACAAAAATAAACTGAACAATAGAATTGTAATTATTACAGCTGATTACTACCAACTTAAAAACCATATTTTCCCATCTGTTACAGAATTTATTTAACAAGATACCGGAAAACTGAATTTTAGCCCAAAGTATAAGAAATGTCAAGTTTTTTCATTAATCAGCCAATGAATTGTCATTTGTATTGTTTCTTTTTGATAATAAGCATTTAATTCTTTAATGTATCTTTCTGTTTTGCCACTACGAGAGATATTTCTACAGTAAAGACGCTGAGAAATTTCTCTCCTTAAGGTTGGCGAACCTGTCTCGTTCATGGTCACGTTAGTAATGTACACACTGTATTTTTGTCTACACGTTGTCACGTTGTATTATCTTTGATTACGTATGAGTGACTACGTTATAAAATGAATAGAAAAATCGTTGTCACCAACAGTGAAATTCTTGGAGTCATGTTTTTTAAACAATCAAAAATTTAAGACGGCTGATATTCATAGGCGAGTTGGTTGCTGTGTGCGGTAATAATGTAATGAATGAAAGAAACGTCCGAAAATGGTGTGAATTGGTTTGGTTTAGAAAAAAACAGAATTAATGTGCACGGTGAAGTACGTTCAGAGAGGCCCTCGATAATCACTGAAGACTTGTTGAAACGCGTCGATGATGAAATCAGAAAAGATCGTCGCTCAATGATTTGCAACCTGGCCCTTCTTTTTCCTAATGTTTCAAGAGCTGTTTCGGTTGCATTAATCATGACTATTTAGGCTTCAGAAAGGTTTGTGTATGTCGTGTGCCGCACGTCTTAATGGGATGCCACAAAAAAATCCGAATGAGATCTGCTTTGGAATTTTTGAGGCATGCCATTCAAAACCGGCGTCGTAGGGACGGCTGACCGACGACGGCGTCCTGCTGCACTATTATGCACGTCCACATGTTGTGGGTCAGACACGTGGAACATTTGGATGGGAAATTTACAATCACCCACCATATACCCCGCACTTAGCTCCTTCTGATTACTGTTTGTTTGGAAAATTGAAAGAATTTTTGAGTGGTAAGCGATTCGCGAGTGACAATGAACTTAAAATGCTTTCAATCAGTGGCTATGTGAACTGGCAGCAAAAGAATACGGCGCGTATATTGAAACTGTTGTATCGCTACGATAAATGTCTTAATTCATGTGGTGATTATATGGAAAAGTAGTATAAGGCATGTAGTTAAAGAGAAATAAAAAATATTTATAAAGTTTTCAGAATACGTTTTTTACAATAAAACGATCTTTAATTAGGATAACCTCTGGTACATCTGTTATCCTACATATAACGTAGTCGTAGAACTAACATTTTTTTTTATTGCAGTTATTATCTTGCCTCCTCCCTTTTATAACCAAATCTCTTCTAGTCGTCATTACCAAAAATATTACAGATGAAATAATGTGTACCGATTTAGGGAATGGTGACATTCCGGATATAAGCCATTCCCTAAATCGGCACACCTTTCCCTAAGATTTCAAGCAATTCATGCTAAAAAAGTGAAATGGCAAGTTAAGTAGTCTCTTGTTATCTTCTTCAATAAATTAAACCTACAGCAGCACACCGACATTTCAAGCTCACCGAGATCCTAATGATAATCCTCTCTATAAAATGATACTTTTCTTTGTTCACCATAGGACGCTGAATAATGAAAATCATTACTCTCAGAGAAAAATTCAGATTAGTGCATCTTATATCTTTAATTATGTAAAGCGCGGCATAAAAAGTACTGAGACAAACGTGTAAAGGAATAAATTAATATATTCCTCGTCCATGAACAAACAACCAACTCGGATTCCCCATCTATATTTTGTTTATTTATAATATCCATCTATATTTTGTTTATTTTTGCTAAAAGTTATTGTTTAGTCTTCAGGTTCTCAAAACTCTTTATCAGTCAATTATACCGTAATCATTTACTATTTAATACTCTTCTGAAGCACGAAACAAAAAATTTAACAAATTTTTACGTATAAATAAAAATGTTAAAATTTATTTTACTGAAGAAGTTTAATAATTCTACTTTGTAAAATTAAAATAATAATAATTGTTAGCCAAATTCAAGTCACTTTGTACATCAACTTAATTTAAATTAGACTCAGGAAGTTAGCCAATAACGTTCTGCTCTTTCCTTTTTTTAAAACTGAGTTATATAATTACTTTGAAATTTTACCTGCACTTTTATCTACTTGTATGAACTATTGTGATCGCGAAAAATGTCGGTTTTCAGATTTTAACGGAAATATCCATTTTGACCATCCCTGAATCCATTTTTATTAGTTTTTGGGTGACGTCTGTAATTATGTTTTTATCTTGCATATTTAAAAACGATTAGTCGTAGGATGTTGAAATGTTTGATTTAGGATTGTTGTAACATCTACTTGTGCACTTCCCTTTTTATTGCAATCAACTGAACCAAAAGTGTCCTAAAAATGAGCCAAAAGTGTCCAAAAAATTTGGATTTTGAATTAACTGCCCAAATCTTTTGGATTAACTGAAGTAATAAGCCCTCATTGAGAGCTTTTCAACGATTTATCATAAGTAGTACTTATTTTCATTAGCTCCAGAATTGTAGCCATATAAAATTTTAATTAATGAAATATTTGAATTCTAAATGGAGAAAAGGTACTTCAGTTCAATTAGACTTCATCTCCTTTTTTTTAACTTTTTTTAAAATTAAAATAAATTCATTTATTAATAATTAGTAACCTCTGTAAAAAAAAAAAATATATATGATAAATAATAATTCTATTATAATAATAATAAAAGAAAAATATTAAAAATAGCAGAACTTATTAATGAAATAAAATTTTATTTACCTTTCATTTTAAAGTGTGTATATATAATTTAAAAGGTTTACAAGGAAGTCATGTAGTGTCTACATCAGATTTTTTTAGAAGAAGTCCCAATTCGCAACATTATTTTGGGTAAAATCTTAGTTAAAAAAAAAAGGTTTTATGGCACATATCTTATATTTTTCTATGTTTGCTATTCTCTTGTTAAAATTTTTAATTTTTAAAAAGTTCAGGGATTGGTTAAAGGTACTTTTATATATCCAGTATTAAAGTAAAAAAGCAAAAAAAGGTTTGGGAAGTTTTTCTATCAAATCCTTTCTTCTTTTTTGGGGTGACCTTCGGTCTAACGGTGATTAAATAACTAATCTTTCCTATTATTATTTTATTTTTCTATCATCTTTCATACATACAGGTACCTACATACATACATACCTGTATTTATATAAACTTTATCAATTATTTAAGACAACAATACCGTTCTAAATTTCTGTAAAGTGTTTTAAAAATAAAATTGTGTAACATTTAAAAAAAAAATCCTTCATTCTTTGATTTTCATTTATAGAAATAAATTTTTCTTAATGTATACATGTCAAAACTGATGATTAATTTAATAAATTATAATTATATCTGTCTATGTCAACTTTGTATACGGTATCTACTTACTTTTAACGTGTTTCGGAACTCTGTTCTATCTTCAGAAAATCTCTCATTGAAGGTCATATCCTCACATCAAGATAAAGTGAAAAACAAAAAACAAACATATACGTAAACACACAAAATCATTAAACTATCAACAAAGCACACAAAATCATGCACAAAAGCGACATGTGCACACCGTCGTCCACGTAGAGTGATACGTGGTTTTGTTTGTTGGTTGATTGCGTTATAACTATGTGTGTGTTCGTGTATGTTTGTTTTTCGTTATTCATTTTATCTTGACGTAATAACGGCCTCAGTGAGTGATTTTATGCGGATAGAATAGAGTTTGAAACGCGTTAAAAGTAAATAAGACACCATATTGAAAGTTCACGTAGTCAGATATAATTTTAATTTATTAAATTAATCGTTCTGACAATTTATCGAAGACTGACTGACAATTATTCATTAATTTTTTTCCCAGTTGTGCGGTGATTACTTTTAACATCGAAAGAGGAATGATAATTAAAATAGATCTAAGGTTTTATTTCTTTCTTAAAAAAAAAAAAAAAATCTCATAGGATTTTATTTTTTATAAATATCCATTTTTACCTTAATAATTTAAGAATCTGGTAGATTAATTAAAATCGTTCTTCTATTTTACATACTATTCAAAAATTATTTTTCAGTAATTCATCCAGAATGCGGGTTCAATTTTCAATAGCATTGTCTTTGACAATACCACAAATTTGAAGTTACGGCACAGGAATAGGATGTACGATTAAAAGAAGATCCACAAGAGACTAAAAACTCAATAAAAGAGCACTTATGATAAACCTTTTGAAAGTATGCTTTAAAATTTAGGTATAAACTGGCTTTTATATGAAGGCAAAAAATTGTTGTTTTATTACGAAGGAAGAATCACTTGTATTTTACCCTGTTAGCTCCATAATATCCGAAGTTAAAATTAATTAATCAATTATTTGTATATATAACGATTAAATCTTGACAATAAATTAGATTCAAATTTATTAAAATAGATTAAAATTAAAATTTATTATTATAATAATTTTTAACGCATATTGTTGATTTTAATAATTATAAAAAAAAAACGGTGAAAATGGTTTATAAACTTGGTTTAAATCGATCGAAGAAAATTAAAAAGAACACACAGTTTGTTAATTGTGTACCACCGGTGATCCCTCTACCTTACGTGCGTGCGTGTGGGAATGCATTTCTTGCGCGCTCATTTTTTTAAAAAGGGCTCTTAGGCCTGCTGTATAGTAGAGAACTAATGCGGGTACCATTTCGTTACAATGTGCGGCTTGTTTTTTTTTAGGTGGATTAGGTAGACCTATATGGACGTAAGGTGTGTACCGATGTACATCTATGTCAGTCATATAGGTGTGGCAGTGGTGCGGTTTGAAGAGCCCACCTTATGTGGGAGAGTGGGGGAAACAGCGCCCCCCGTGCCGTGGCCTTTCTGATATTCTGGCCTCAGTAGCGGATGGACGTTCGGCGGGTGAGAGCTGTGTGAGGCGGCGCGTAACCTAACTTTTGTGTTTATTGTTCCTGTTGCTCGTTAATCACTTATCAGTGGTGATAGAGTTTCGAACTACGTAATTTGTTTTAGTACTGCATTTATCGGTAGTCTAAAGAAAACTTTATTTAGTGTTGTGTTTGTTTATTTTATTAAGCGAATCGGACTACGATTGTTCACTGCTAACACTTGTTATTTCAGTCGTATTAATCGCATATTCATTATCATTATTGCTGTTCACATAACTCGCCTGCATAGAGGACAGTCATATATTAGTAGTTGTGTTGAATAATGAAATGTAAAAATTATGACGTTAAATGAACAATTTTCCGGCTCATATTGTAAAATATTAATTTTATTAGTACATCTATAACCAAGTCGACCGACTATTTTGATCGTTCGTTCTGTCATGTATACTTGTAATATTCATTAAGAATATAAATTGGAACTTTATAAAAAAGAAACTTAGAAAAAACTTTCAAATTAATCTGGGACCATGTCGAGCAAGCGCAAACATGGAGTTCCGACCAAGGTAATAATTTTGTTTTTGTAATTTATATAATTGTTGTAGTAATTACAACGCCACATAAGTTGTTTGTATTTGAAGTCGATCGTTATATTTGTTTACTGTTTCCTATGTACGTTAGGATCTTCATTAAGAACTTTAGAGAAGTTAATGGTTATCTTTATTTTTAGAGTAAAAAATATTTTTTAAAAAACCGGCTGGAAAGTTTGTTCGAGAATAGTAGAATACGTTAAAATCTTTTTTTAAATTTTGGAACATTTGACTAAAACAGATAAAACTGTTTATTTTTTTTTGGGAAGATTAGTAGCTGGTTATAGACGTTTAATTATACTAATTATTGCATTTATATAAAATTGTTTTTATAACCTATTATTTGTATGCTGTACTTGTTGATGTTTCTTGATTATTTTTTTGTTATGCAAATTTGTTGCATTATATGTTTAAAGTATAAACTTTCCATTAATATTGACGTATTAAAAACTGTTAATAGTGTTCAGCGAACAGTATTACCGTAATAGGTCACGTGTGAAGTGCAAGTATGAGCAAAGTAAAGATTGTTAGTGCAACATAACCTATTTAATTTTGTTAATTATCATCTTCCTATCATTATTCGCAATAACTTTTCACTTCTTAACACACGTTATGAATTTTTTGATTTTGATTATTTTTTTGAAATAAAGTTGTTCTTTTTAGGTAAAACTTAGATTTATACTTGCTTTTAATGTTGAAATTGTACGATCTCTATTCTGTTCTTTTTAAATATAGTTAACTCCACATTAAACACTTTATTTCAGAAAAAACCATTTTAGCTCTGATAATTTAAATTCCAAAGTGTATAGTATGTAATTAAAGCATTACGCATCAAAAGTGAGATCGTGTTTATTACTGTTCGTGTTTTCCAAATGTACACCGGGGACACGAAAAAACAGATCGAAACGTATTATGGGTATAAATAAATATATATGTATATATTTAATATCTATTAATATATAATTTTATGAGTGATATATTAAGCATATTTGGATATCGGTTTAGCTATATAAATATGTATGTAGAAGTAACTTTTGAAGGAAGTAACTTAAAGAAAGTATGTGCGTTTGCGCAGCTCTATCAAATAATAGCCCAATAACTGGACTGGAATAAAAAAAAAAAATAGCCATTGATATACAGCAAGATTTGTGATAAAACCGTTAAACTGGTGTAAAAAGAAAACAACAAACAACTGATGACTTCAAAATATTTTACTAAAATTTATATTTGTATGTACACAATGCAAGGAATATTGACAGAATTAATTTCAGAGAATATAATATAAATAAGATAATTATGTTTTTACGATTTAAAATTATTACTAAGAATTTATTAAAACGATGAAGTATTTAATATCTTATATCATTTTTTAAAAATTGTTTAAAAAGTCATCGGTTTTAAAAATAGGTAATATTTTCATTCTTACTGCATTGTATAGCGATATAAATATATATATTTTTTCAATCTCTTCGAGTAGTACCTGTGTTTTTCAAATTTACTGTACTTGCATTTAAATTTACGTATTAAATTAAAAAAAAAAAAATATATATATATATATATATGAAAATTTATTCTCCCATTAATTATCGCTAATCTTTTTTATTATCTTCTACACCTTTTCTTACTATTGCTTCTTTTAATGGTTTTCTGTTAGTTAAATATAACAATTTCTCTGAGTTTTTTTCGGCCAAATTTTCTTAAGCAGTTTCGGAACTGATTGCTTTTAAGAAGTTGCTTTCTTTTCTGCAGGTAATGTCGTATTACGATCATTACAGAGATTTTATTAGTATAAAAATGCGTTGCCTTTTATTATTTAGCGTTAGGAAAATCCTTGTAGCTGTTACATTAACTTCAAACAGACTAAATTTTGCCAAAGTTTCTTCTCGATAAACCGTTTTATAAATTCTCGCAGTTTTTGTAGATACATGACGTTATGTATTCTCTTTCCTCAAATCTTCAACATTACTGACTACAGTATAACATACTGGTTTATAAAATGTTTGCTGTGTTATATTTAGGTGGTTTTCGTTTCTGGAAAGTATGGTGTTACCGTCAATGTAATATTACCTCAGAATAGGTGTAGGGTTATAATTAGAGTGGAATAAGGAACTTATTAGAGTTTTTTTACTGTTTTCTTTTGAGGATGCCTATTAAAAAAAAAAAAAAAAAGAATGGTTGCAGGTGCATATGTTCCGGCTGTTCTAAATCCCCTCCACAAATAGAAACGGCTTCTGGAGACTAGTAGAACATGTAAAAGATTTATCCGGTTTATACTTATTGCTTGACATTTTATCAAGTATAAGTTAATGTTTCTTCAAGTAGTGTACAAAATCCTCCAGTAGTCATACTCCTAGTGGAGATTAAAATTTGTTGTTGACTTATCAGAATTTTGTTAAAATAAGCCGGTAAACTGGGTAAAAAAATTATATCTTTTATTTTGAATTAAACTTTTCAAAAATATATATTAATTCTCGTCTTAATAATAAATTGAGTTTTAGGAAGAATTTCTTAAAATAATAATCAGTACAATATATAAAAAGCTGTACTGGAACTGATAACGTCTCAAATACTTAACGGTAGTATTATTGCAATCATATAAAGCAGATAGTTATTTTTCCTTAATTTTCATTTTAGTTGAAATTTTGAATAAAATAGTTGTGAAATGATTTAAAATGGCTAAAATAGAGTGAAATATATTTATTTACAATATAAACACTGTTGTATTGCTGGAATAGATATACATATTAACGAATGATAGCTGTTATGTAGATAATTCGTAATTTAAGTTACATTTAATATTAATAAACGAATTATAATTTTACTTTAAACATACCAGAATAAAGCTTTTGTACTTCTTACGGTAAATTTAATTCTACTCATATTCTATGCATAAAAATGTACTCTCCTATTTATTACCAAGTTTTTGGTCGTATGTTATGTTTGGACGGTGGATTGGGAAATCGTTCAGCGCTCACTTTACAGCTTTGAATTATATTTTATAATTTTTTGATGAAGAAAATTAATTTTGGTTTGATGTTTAATGCTCTACACTGATGGATAATAGGTGATTGTAAAGTTTTACGAATAGGTTATTTTGATGCCAATCAGATTATATAAATATTTAAATTGACTTGGGAATTGTTTTGAAAAAACGAGTAAGAAATAAGGTTCATCTTCTTGTCTGTAATTAAAGTTAAATTTTCTTTTTCGTATTTCGATTGGACCTTAATTTTTTAACTACCTTAGTTAGTTTAGTATAATATTTATATTAATTAGAATGGGCAATATGTTCCACCTACATATGTAATGCTTAGACCCTCACGTGAGTGAATTTCGTATTCGGTAGAAAAAGTTCAACAAAGTTATTTCTTTTTTTATTTGAAGACCAGGAATCCTCTGAATCTCAAATTCTGAAATATATTTTAAAAAATATAAAAAATTTATTTTCCTTTTGCATTTTTTCATAGTTTAATAATTTTTATTATAACTTTTTTTAATATAGTTTATTTTATAGCCACGTACAAATAATATGAAAACAAATAGTTTTTTCTTAAATAAATATTGGCTCATTGTAGTGAGAGTCTAAAGTCGGTGATACTGTTTTGTCCCTGTTAATACATCAGCAATTATTGTGATAGTTGTCGTTTTTTATTTCCACCGGACTCCACATGCAATGCTGTTCTGCATATCAAAACAATTTGCGAGGTTATTACCGTGATATCTGAAGGATGCATTACATATATATATATGTTTTTATTTTCTGCAACCAGTTTTCCATTTATTGCCAGGTCTGGTTGTGTGTGTGTCTGGTAGGCAAATGCCAATTATTGCTGCCAATTTACAAGGCCTGACATAGCTGCAGATGTACCGCAATATAAATATAAATATGCCGGTAAACATGTAGTTTGGAACATTGGAACAGACTCAGGTCGACTACTCTTGAAACGTGTGTTTAATTGAAACCCAACCATCAAAGAATATAGGTATACAAAGTATAACATTCAACTTCATATATGTATATAATTATTTATTTTAACGTAACATTAATTTAGTAAATAATTTAATTATTCTTAATAACTAAATACTTTGTATTAACAAACTATTGCTTGTGGAAATTCACCCATCTTATGATAACAGTATTTATTCTGTTTGAATATATTGGCTTAATTCACAATAGTCTAAAACAGATTCACTGTTTTGCCATTTGAATGTTGATTTTATTAAAGGTTTAAAAGTAAAAATAAAAAAAAGTTCTGCAAGTGAGGTGGTAAATTGCATTTTCCATAGCCTGACTGTTGTCAGAAAGTAACATTGAAAAAAATTAAAAGGGAGAAAATATGAATGTAAATTTCAATTCACAAAGCAACAACATTAAATAATCGGTTCCCATAAATTTCCAATGTTATGCAACGGAAAGTTTCTTTACGTATTTATTATTAGAATCTAGTTGTGTGATTAACAAAAAAAAAGATTAAATCTGTCTAAACAGGAACATTTATGTTTATTTGGAAAAAGTTAAAAATATATATATATTAGTTTAATTATAATTATCGGGTGCGTTCTTTTATTTATGGTTTTCAGTTTATGAATTCATATGGTTTAAAGTTTATTTCAACTGTCTAGTGGTTTATTTCTTAATTTGTTACGGTTCAACGTCTTCTAAGCGATATTATACAGTTTATCTGGTTATTCCTGTGTAGTTGCTTGAAAAAGTAAGAAGCGTTTATGTGCATAAGATGCTAGGTTTTATTTGACAGACTGCTGGTTGCGGTTGGCTGTCCGTCCAGCGTCGAGACGAGTGACTGCAACTGCGGTGAGTGATTGTGCGGACGGGAAGGGGGTTGTGATGGAAGAGGAATACAGAAGTGAAGAGCATGCGAACGGCCTTGAGAGACAACTGACCGAACGACTGCTGCTGGTAGTAAAAGGGAAAACCGAAAAGGAGAGTATGGGATTCCATTACGTCATCACAGCCTGCTTGGGCTTGCTACTCATGGCGGCGCCTATAGTTACACAATATACTCGTATTCTTTCCGTGCACGAGTACGTTGGCAAGGTGTTTGTACGTTGATGCATATGTATGAATATTTACGATTTTTCGTGTTACGTTATTTCTGCGGAAATTATTTAACGTGATTTTAAAACCCCATTAATAACAAGGCTAGGCTGATAACAGCCTTGTCTGTGTTGGTGGATGACGATCATTCATTCATTTTTACATTTAAATTATTTTAATATGCAGGGTGGTTTTAAAGCAATAATATTGACAGTGTTGTACAAAACTTGTTTTTAAATATATTATTTATTACTTATTAGCTTGATTTATTTTTATGGTTTTACAGTTATGTTATCGTTAGGTTTAATCGTATTAACAATGGATTGTGGTAATCTTGTTAGAATATTTATTTTTTTTTTTTTCATTAATAATAAAAGTATATTTAATCCAAATGTAATAATCATATTGTATTTCCCTTCGTTTTTTTTAGTTGTTTATGCAGTTTCATTTCATTAATGAATTTTTTTTTAATTACTAAAAAACTAAAATCATTTTTCTATTGGTTTTTAAACTCTAGACTTTTTCCGTGTACAGTACAAAAAAAAGACTTTCTTTAATTACGCTGTCAGCTACAATAGGTGATCTTAGTAAGTGATCTTATCTTATTTATCTACCACAATTTGGGAATTTTAGGACGTACAAGTTTCCGGTTTATCGCCTACTTTTCAAACAGTAACTATTTAATCCAGGAGAAATTATTTAAAAATAATAAATAAAAACTCTTTTATTCGTATATATAAATTGAACAAATTTTCTTATAAATAATGTAAAATTACTATCATAGAGCGTATGAAATTATATTTCTGTATAAAAATGTTATTAAATATTTCACGTCACAGAGGTTGATACACAATAGTAATTAGCGCCAAAAATGAGCTCGCTGGTGACTTCTTTTTTGAGCAGTATTCACAGAAGTAACTATTAAATTTCTTAGTATATCATTAAAAACTTTTTATCTGCAGCGGTTAATATAGCAATAGTTTAATAAAACATTTATTTCATTTAACAATTTGTCCTGTTGTTATTTTTGAGGATATAACTTGTTTTAAATATCCTAAGCCTGCAAACGAAATCTAACCACATGGATCAAAGGAATTTTTTTTTTTTACCCATGTCATAGAGTTCTAAAAACTATCTGGTATTTTATACAGGTGGAGGCTCTTGCAATGGACAAGCTGCAGCTGGGATTAACTATGGTGAGTTGTTTTAGACTATCTTGGTCTCAAAAAAACAAATACTTCAGTCTTTAAGGCTGAAATATTTCCAATATTTAAAAGTGGTTGCTTGTATCTGATTTAGGATTGTATGAGTAAATTCATAACTTTTAGACTATTAGCCAGAACTTGAGATAATTATATCAGGCCAATTTAACTTTATTGATTTGGGAATGCAATAACGTATGTTATAACTCATATTCCAAAAAAATATAGATGTATGTTGGGGATGCATGAGTACTCAGTTGTTGAGGGCAGTGAGAAGGGTATCGTTCTAGTCAAGATAAGTAAAATATTCTGCAAATTTTGATCGTGAATCTTTCTTTGAATGTAACATAACTTTACAGACAGAGAAGTAATAAAAAAATATTATTTCCTAACAAATGAAGGAAAATTGGAAAAGTAACTGATAGCGAAGGTGTCAGGTTTTTCTTCCATGAACCTTCCAGTACTCCAAGTAAATGGTATTCCAGTGAATACCTTCCTCATTTTCTAGTGAGACTGAATAGGCATAACCTTAGAATTTAAATATGTATCTATGTTTATACTGGACTGGAATGTTCAGGATTCATTTAAAAAATGTATAGAGAATTCCGTATATCTAGAATAATTATCGACTAAAACTACTAGGCATTCGTTCTTTGAATACGAGGGATTACGAGATAAAATAAAGGTGATCTTTGGATTCTTCTTCTGGATCTTTCTTCTTCAGACGTAGAGGACCTTTTAGCTAGTAAGTCAGATGCAGACATCTGTTAATGAAATTAGCTGAAGTTGTAGACTTAGAATAGTAAGAATTGAGCATTGAACCGCTCTTATTTTAACCTATTCTAACGTTGCAAACCTGTTTAGGTGAAGATTCACTCGTATTTTTGTCTAGTCAGCTTTGTTATACGATTTTTGGTACCGTTTTTCATTAAATTCAGTTTGCTGTACTTGCAATAATACGTTATAAATGTAATAATTGTTTTACTTTTGCATATTTTTAAAACTGCAGATTATATTTTAAAAGCACAATTATGTTGAGAGGCATAACATATATGTTAAGCCTTGGCCCTTGCATTTTTTGCGTATCTTATTATACAAGTGTCTTACTTAACCTTATCAGAAGCGTAGAAAATTATCGACTGTTTTGCATAAAAACAGTTTCATATGAAATTTTACTAGTGCAGTATAAAATTTCATGTTTTTAATAGTTTTTTTTTTTTTTTTATAAATGTATTTCTCTTTTACTTTATTAAAAGAGAACTATTCAACTATGTAAAAGTCTACTTATATTAATTTTTCTTTAAAATATGCTAATCAATTATGTAATTTTATTATTTTTTTTACTCTGTTGCATTATAATTATTATTTTTTTAAAAATTCTATTAGCGGTAAATACTCGTACATGAAATAATAAAAACATACTTGGATAAGGGATCACATGTGTTTTATGGAATTTACAAATTATACTCCTTCACTTACAAGAAGAAAAAAAGATTAATCAAGTGATCATCTGATGCTATTTACATGAAATTATATATCTGTAGTATAATAGCACTTAGCAGCGTGAATCGTGAACAATAGAAAAGTCAAACAGAAAGAATAGTCTACGTAGTAGTAAATACGACCAAACTCCAATCCGGAAATGTGGGAGAACAGATATTTTTATCGGGATTTTCTTCCCCTAGCCAAAAGGATCTGTTTATAAAATGATGGCACTAGTTCTCATTCTGGATACAATTCCCATTCGGGATAATATTACCTAGCTATTTTAGCTAATTAATCTGCTTACTATAGAGTTTCCAATTGTATAGAAGTTTGATGAATACCTTCATTCGGTATCAACTTTCCGTTCTGGGCTGAATAGCTATCCATTTGACCCTCCTCCTATAATCCGGGCAAGGGACTGGTTTCGGTGAAGTTAAATATTAAAAATCATAAGTAAGTAATTAAAGATGTAAAAGTCTATTTAAATAATTAAACATCCAATATATTCGCTTAGCATTCAATGAAAAGTAATTTACTTATTTTACTTTTGCTATGTCGATGTCTGTTTTGATTCTCGTGACCTTGCTTTCTGCCGCTATGTTTTTGGCATGTTTTTCTTTTCCAGGTAATTTAGCTTTAATCCATCTTTCTAGCCTGTTTCTATTTGCCCTTTTATTTTTACGATGACATGATTAGTTTTTGAATTTCTTTTTATATCATTGTAACAAGAGATTTTTTTTGTTTGATAATGTACGTCTATGTACTGTAGAGTCATAACCTGTATTTCACAGGGAAAAACATATTTTATTAAAGTTGGATCCAGGCCTCCTACAGTAGAAAATCAGTGTCTGAAACTATGCCCAGGAATTACTGCTTCTATAAATTTCAACATCAGTTTTCACTATATATAGAAAACACCCATCTTTTGTCTTTTAACTCCGCCGAAAACCCAATGTATAAAGAAAAGCTTTCATCAGTTTTTATAATCAGACTCGGCCTGTTTTAGGATTCGCTCTTTTATTATTTTAAACATAATAATAATTATTTATAAACTAGTAAATGTTTAAATTAAAAATAAAATTTTTAATTTTAAGAAGAATCTTAAGTTTTAAATTAAATCGGTATCAAACAGAAAGGTAAACTGTGAGATAATATTTTTTTAACTTGTCCCAAAAATAGGTACATCTTTCTGTATATAATGGTGTACAGAACCTTTATGATTCTTTTCTACCTCCGGAACCACCGTCATCAGACGGACATCGTACATCAGAGGAGGAAGATTAAGATTTGTAGCTTATGTGAAAATGCCATGCCTGACCGGGATTCGAACTCGGGACCTCGAGATGAAAGGCCGAGACGCTACTATTCGCGCCACGGAGGCCAACCAGTACCTTTACGATTATGAAATGTTAATAAATTTTTTTATAAGAAAACAAGCGATATATATTATATCAGAATATATCGGTATAGATATCAGAATATATAATTCCGTCGACTGTGGGAATAATATAATTTCATTTTAGATAAAAGTAATTCAAAATTGCCATTTATTAGGAAGAGGAACTGTAAATATTTGTTTTCTGTTTTAAATATTATTAGATACTGTTATTGAAAAATAATACCATCGATTGAATTATATTATTATTGGTTTATATTATTGGTTTGTATTTCTTATATTATTATTGGTTTATATTATTGGTTTTATATTATTGGTTTGTATTTCTTTATTGGTTTATATTATTATTGGTTTATATTATTGGTTTTATATTATTGGTTTGTATTTCTTGATTAAGAACTTTTTAAAGTTCATTTAAAATCTTTTTAAACACAGAATTTAAAAACTTGCCAATATACAATTTCACAAACGGGAACACAACAACGCACTAACGCACGGGCGCACCCACACAAAGTCTTAACTGTATAATAAATTTAAATTAATTCTTTGTGGTATTAGATTTCAACTTATCGACAATTTAATGAAGCTTATTACATCAATATTTATTTGTGCTAGTAGACCTACATAGATGAACTTATAGTCGGTTGAATTGTCTCTATGACAACCAGTCGTCATATTCAGTAGTGAATCGAAATTCAATGTGTCAGTAATATCTTATCTCACCTATTAAAATTTTAACATAAGTAATGATTGAAGTACATTGATTATTTTTATAGTTTAGTTTGTTGTGAAAATGCATTGTAATTTAGGTTGTGGTTTATAATGTACGCTTGTAAAATTGTCTATAGCTTCGTTCTTATATTATTACCGATTACTCTGATAGACAAAAAAAATGTAATGTTTCTCTATGTGTGGTTCTATTCCTTGAATTGCTTTTTTGTGTACATTACAGATCTGTAAATACGATTTTTCTATTACCATTAGTTTTAAATAAATTACTCTTCAAAAAAAAAAATTAATGGAAAATATAGTTAAAATTTGTAAAATTTATAATTTTGTATGGCCATACCTGTGTTATAATGATTTCGACGATGCTTTTCTTTTATAAATAGCCTCAGGCGCATCCCAAATTAATGTCCAACAGTAATCGGCTAGCATGTTAGTATTCCATTTCCCTTTATAGCGGCTTTAGATCACCGAAATTTCTTGGTGGAAACGTTCACCGCGTACGTTATTGACATCTCCCATGTTGTCCTGGAAAAAATCCAGATGTGAATGAAGGAAATATATTTTAAAAAACATATTACATCCCAGTGCTCTGTATGAAGTAAGAAGTTGATTAACAATTCGTGGTTATTGTCGGATTTTTGTTTTCCGAGAAAAGTTTTGCAAACGTTTTTAAATGAAGCCCAAGCTGCGCTTTCTACATTAATTAACATTGAGTTAAATTCATCATCTTTGATAATCTCTCTTATTTGAGGACCAACAGATATTCCTTCTGTAATTTTTCATTTACTTCCATTCGGAAATTTCTGTCTGATGTACAAAAATCTGGGACTATCCTTCTTCATTGCTTTTACAAAATTTATCATTGGTCCTAGCTTGATATGGAGAGGGGGTAAAAATATTTTTTTTTTGGTTCAACTAAGGGCTCATGATAATATTTTTTCCATTTGGAGTTAAGTTGACTTGTTTCTTCCACACTTTGGTAACATTATGTTTATCACTAGCTCGGCTATCCCATTCGCAAGGAAAACAGATATACTTTGTACAGTCCAGTGATGGGCAAACTGCGGCTCGCGAACCGCATGTGGCTCTTTGACTCGTTGGCTGCGGCTCTTCCACGAAATGTTGTATGTGTGTACTCGCTTGTGAAATTGAATACATTATTACATATATTATTTAAAACTTTAATCTTTGTTGAACTTTAAAACAGGTGGATAAACCATAATGTTTAAATAAAAAATTATTGGTTAAACATTTATGCAGATGTAATCGATGTATGAAGCGGTTACTAGATGAAAATCCCTTATAACAAAAGAAAGAGAAAATACGTTACTTGATTTTCAAAAAAAAAAAAGAAGTTTTTTTGAAAGCCAAATAACATATTTTGTTTAATAAATGAGTAAACGGTCAAGACAAACTCAATAAAAAAATTATTTTAAACATTCTGATGCTCTATAATTCATAATTTTTCTTCGTTTACGATTCACTATATATCCAATAATTGTGTTCATTCATACATCTATGTCTGACCTGAGTAACTGTGTTATACATATACCCAGATTCTGCTTGTTTCCTAGCCGTGTAGACTATGAAAGACCTGATGTTACTGGTTAGAAAGTTTGCCAGTTCATGTATTATATAAAGAAAATTTATTATGTGGTTATATCTATTCAGTGAAGCTTCGGTTGATGGCAAGCTTCTTAGAATGAGTAGTTGACCCTTCACGACAATAAGCTTCGTCAGATTAAATAGTAATGTATTGTTATAAAGCTTAGGTACAAGACAGGCTCTGTGAATAATTAATCCTTTGTTGTTTGGACTTCGTATATATAACAGGATGATAATCGTTTTCCTCATCTAATCTGTGATATTCATCGAGCTTCTTAGATAACTACCTTGTATCAGTTGTTCACATTCTCCTCAACCTATTATATGACATTATCAATGACAGTTTAATTAGAATAAAAAGTTGTGTGAGTGGTTGAGATTCTTGTCCCGCAAACCAGTATTTCTATTCTTATCAGAAGCCTTGTAGGACACAATAAATAAAAAAATAAAATAAATTCATAATTTCGTAATTTTATCGTTATTTGTTATGGAACTGCCTAAAAAGGAGAGTTATGTATGTAGGGTGTAAGTATGTTTTTTCCAGCGTAGTAGCACAACAGCTGAACCAATTTAGATGAATGACTCTGTGTTGGAATTCTTACGTTATAGAGTGTCATAGGATATATAAATATGTATATATATGTAGTTGTGATTTTCCGGTTGAAGCACAAACTTTAATGAACTGTTAGCCTTTATCACTGTATAAGCTGGGATCGAGCTTGTTTAATAAATGAGTAACTATTTGAATCAATGGATAGAATAATATTACAAAATAATAGAATTAAATTTACGTTAAATAAAATTAAATATAAAAAATGTTTGTTTAATAATAATGGGCTCCCATAGGGACAGCGTTTGAGGCTTGAGCAGTGAGGTGATGCGAGCAACGGTTGCGAGGCTAGATAAATCATATTATATCATTAAATTATTATTTATTTATATTGAATAAATAAGTCGGCAACAAGTTTTCGAGAAAAGTTGTAACTGCGTCGAAAATATTGAGGTTTTTCTCAATTTTTTTATAAGAAGGAAAAGAATTATAGTCTATAGGTTATTACTTGTTTTTTAGCAGAGAGTTGTAATTTACTATTTGCTTATGTTAATTGATTAACTAGGATTTCTTTCGCCTTTCCCCCCCCCAGAAAACTTTTTTTTTCGGTGAGTTGCGAAGGAATACCAGTTACGTACTCCCCGTGGGGTCATCGCGGGAGAGTGTCGGGCTCTGAACAAGAGACAGTAACTGCCTCGAGCTAGCCCCCTAGCAAGCTAAGCGGGCTAAGCAGGTTCCGCAAAGACGTTAAAATAGGTGCGTA
Source organism: Zanna intricata (assembly GCA_010016005.3). Taxonomy (NCBI): domain Eukaryota; kingdom Metazoa; phylum Arthropoda; class Insecta; order Hemiptera; family Fulgoridae; genus Zanna; species Zanna intricata. The sequence continues at coordinate 20,130 of JAAAKQ030197119.1, forward strand.
TAGTGACTTGCTCCCTACCAACTAAACCTTCCCCACCTTTCTTCTCATCCACGAGACCGGACCCGCAATTAAGCATAATTCAGTCTCGGGGGAATATATCCGACTTACCTTCGGCTGTCTTCTTGATTGTCTGTATAGCGCTTCTGTGATCTTTCTTCACTCTTCATTTATTTTTTTTTTATTTGGGCCTCTCAAAACCTGAAGTTCGGGGAGTCCCCGTGCTTCATCGTTGCAGCCCATCCGCGCAAGCAGGAACGAACTGAGACTCCACAGAGGGCTGTCCCCTCCTCCCAAGCCATTCTCCGTCATCCATTAATCTAGAGCCCCTCTTCTTCCTCTTTGGTTCGGATTGTTTTAGTTTTCCAATTTCGGGTATTTTTCCAGCCCAGCCTACCAGTTAGCATCGTAGCTATAATCTCTTCAGGGATGTTGTTTCTTACATTGAATTCGTTTCTTATTTCTTCCCATCTGGGGCACCTCAGAATAGTGTGTTCTGTCGACTCCACCTCTTCACAATACAAGCAATTGTTTCATGCACGCTTGCCAAATCTGCAGACATTAACTCGTTAAAAGCCCCGTGACCGGTGAGGAATTGGGAGAGGTAGTGGTCCACCTTCACGTATCCCCACCCCAGCCAGGGGCCCAGACTCGGAATCAGACGCCTTGTCCAATTTGCCGCCGTGTCTGTGTTCCACATTTCTTGCAATTCATTCGCTATCAGCACTACTGAATCTCCCTTGGGAGATCCCTATTATATTGGTGTACTCTGACGGGCAATCAATGGAAACAGGACCCCCGCCAGCACACCCGCTGCTAGTGCCGATTCCGTATTGTATCCTCTGATTATCCTGAGACATCCCCTTGTTGGATGGATTGTAGTTTGACATTGTTTCTTTTCTTTGCCAAGGCCAAGAACCACGCGAGTATCGCATACAACAGAATCGCCGTCGTGCCCGCCAGAATCAACTTCCGCTTAGATGCACTAGGACCCCTAAGGGAAGACCACCTTGCTTGTGTATTAATGGCCCCTTCCGCTTTCTTATAAATATATTCAATATGGTGATTGAACAACCCGTTTCCTTGTAGCCAAATTCCGAGATATTTGGCTTTCGGCTGGGCAACCACCTCGGTGCCGTTCACCCAGATTTTAATTGGTACGTAGTTGGCGGCGCCCTGCTGTTGCGGGTTCTAATTTTAACTCCGCTTATTCATCCATTTGTTAATTTTTCTTATTGCGTGGTTCGCGTCATGCTCAACGTCATCCTCTGAGAATCCTTCAATCAGAATCGCGATATCATCAGCATAAGCTACTAATATAATGCTGGCAGGCAATTCCAAACGCAGCGCTCCATCTATTACTATGTTGCAGAGGAGGGGACTCAGCGGTGGCACCCCTCCCCCCAGTTGATAGTTGAGTTCCCCTATCTCCGATTTTATTATCCTCTTCTGTTGTATAAAAATTCATTTATAATAGCGCGCAGGTAATTGCTAACCTCTCGCTTTTCCAGTTCTTCGTTTATCGCGGAGTGGGTGACGCTTCCAAAGGCGTTCCGGATGTCGAGGAGGACCATCAAGGGGATCTTTCTAGTCCTCCAAGTACCGGAGCGATAATCATCGGCTCACGATATTACTTGGCCAATCGCGTCTGTAGTGGATTTCCTTTTACAAAACCAAATTGGGAATCCGCTAATCCTCCCTTCTCTGATAATTCCACCACCAGTCTACTAGTCAGTAAACGTTCATAGATCTTACCTAGTATAGGTAGCAGGTAGATTGGCTGAAACTTCCTTTCTTCTCCCCTGTCTCTTGTTTTCTCTATTAATACTATCCTTCCGACCTTCCCAACATTCGGGGAATTTAACGTTGACAACCGCCGCAATCAGGGTCTCCAGGACTATCCATGGACCTTCTTTTTTCAGGCCTTTTGTAAGTTGCCCAATACTCCATAGTACCCCGGGCTCTTCTTAAAGTTCGTTTTCTTTACTAAGCAGGTAAATTCCTGTATCGTTAATCTTGGGGCTACCTCCCAATCTATGTTGTTGATTTGGGATGGTGCTACTGTAGACAAATATTTGATCGCTTTCTCTATAGTTGATCTTGCTAACATTGGGGGGGGGGGTACCGCACCTCTTCGTAATGTTCCGGTAAGCCCTGCCCCATGGGTCTCTACTCAGGTTTTCTATTAACTGTTTCCAACACTTCTTTTTGGCGGTTTTGATAGTATATGTGTAGAGGCGTCAGGAGCTCTTGAATAGTTTGGTTTTGCTATCTCTTCATCCCTATTGGTCTGTCTACCGCGTTGCCATAATCTTTCATTTCGTATTACATCCCTTCTAAGTAAGCTAATTTCTGGGTTCCACCAATATACATTTTTTCTACCTTGAACGCCTATCCTATGCGCCTCTGATCCTATCCGCCTCTTCCTTAACTATTTTTTGTATAGTTTCTGGGGCAGAAGTGAAGTCAGTCTCCTTCAGTTCTCTTCTTCACCGCCTCGGAGAAGGACTTTACTTGCTCTTGAGTGGGCTGCCAGTCACATTTCTTGGGTAACTGTGGAATAGCGGCTCCCTTTTTGCTAAACCCGATTCCACGGTGATCGGATAAAAAATCCTCTTCCACTATCAACAAATTTTCGATTAATGTCAGAGCTGTCTCTTTAATAAGGGTAACATCAATGACAGACCCCTCTCCTCTGCTGACAAAAATGGGGACTTCGGGGACGCCCACATATATCATATCTAGTGAGCTCATTGCTATGGCCAACTTAATGCCTCTACTAGTATTTTTTCTACCGCCAAATACCGATGCCTCAGAATTGAAATCTAGCCTCCCAGAAACCTAGCGCCATAAATCTGAAGTCAGATCCTAGAAACTGATATTACTATATAATTACTTTGTGATCAGTTAGTTCAAAAACTGAATCTTTATTTGTTAAAATATTAGCTGTTAGTAGGATATATTAATCTATCTAAAGTAGAGTAGCGGGCTTAATAAAGCGTAAGTCAATTATTCTCAAATCATTTTCTGTTGTAAATTTCCTACGGCTAATTCAAAATGGTTTCTTAACTGCTTTAATAAACACTACAATGTACCAAAAATTGAAATCCTATCGGTAATTTGAAGTTAAATTTAAGTAATAATGAGATAAAAAATTACTTTCGTATTTTAAAATTTCCTGAATTTAAATCTTTTATTGTTTATATGAGTAACCAGTAAAACGGAATCTGAATTGATGATTTGTAAACAAATAAGTATATATATGTATATGTATGTATTATATATGTATATATGCACACATTATATATACATTATCATAACATATCTAGGAGGACAAGATACATTTATTACACAAACAAAAACAAAAAAATCATAAAGGAAATAAATAATTCAATAGTCCCTTCACAATAAAAAATCTACGTCTACCCAAGCGATCATAAACGATACCAATCAAATAGAAAGACCAGAGGAAACAAAGACACGAGAACTATAAAAGAAACAGCACCAACTAATTCTAATCCAGTTATAGATCACAAATAACTAAACCTACATGACAAACAGAAGAATAACAACTAAAATCTTCAAATCTGAAAATCCTAAGTTTCAAATCACATCCTCAAAATCATATATATATATCTGTTTGTTTGTCCCTCTCACCCCCACCCCGTCACTCACTCACTCTATCTCTCTTTGTGTGTGTGTGTGTGTGTGCGCGCGCGCGCGTGTGTGCCTGTCTGTCTGTGTGCGTGCACGCGCTGATCATTACTGCATAAATTTTGCATTTAAATTGTAGTAATCCTTGGTTTATCAGATTTTGTGGTCAATAAGGACATTTTTATGATTAATTATACAAATTTTACAAAATTAAAACAATTTTTATACAAAAATTAAAACATGAAAAATGGAATAACTTAACTGGATTTTTTACGATTATAATGGATTGTTTACGGTTAGAGCAGTCGAATATATTGATACGGAAACTATCACATAAGTTATTTTCTGTTTTAAAAACCAGTGAAACCGTGTATCTCAAATGATTTACAAATGTTATAAAAAAAAAGATACGCCAAAAGTTAGTTCAAGAACCTTTTAACACGTAATTAAATACCCAATGCATTTCAACATAGTAACGTGTAAAATAAATTGGGTAAAAAATCCTTAATAGAATTTTACAACGGTAATTTAAAAAATGCAAGGGAAACGGAAAAAAATTTGACCGGATTAATAATAGTCAAATAAATTAATGCTTGGACCAAAGTTTGGTCGAACTTATCTGATTTGTCTCGAAAGTTTTTAAGAAACTTGCATTAAGTTGGTATCATGCTAATTAATTAATTGAAGATATTAAATCTCTCTCTTAATATAATTATTTTTTTTTTGTATTTTGTTTTTTTTTTTTTCACTATAATGATCGAAATACATCTAAAGTTATTTTTAGATCCACTTACACCTAGAGGAGATTGAAAAAAAAACAATAGTCTCTTCAAAACTTTGTTCATCTCCTGATATTGACAGAATCAGTAACTTCTATATAAAACAAATTCCAACTAATATAATATATCCTCTAACATTTATTTTTAAATCTTTTTTTTTTTTCAGGTGAACTAAAAATAGCCAATATTTAAACAATTTTTTTCTATCAGACGATTCGTTGATTACGGAAAAATGTAAAGCTATATTATAAACTAATATATATTTTATTATATTAAGATATTAGCAACCTGAATAGTAACTTTTCTAAACTAACTTAAAATAAGTCGGTGAATTTTTAAAAATAAATATACACGTAATATCATAGATCCTCCTAATAGATTTTGTTTCCATACAAAAAAAAGAGAAGTGAGATGCGATTGCTCAGTAGTTTGAGTGCAACTTTAATGAAAACAATAAAACTTTAGCTATCTTTTTTTTTACATGAATTTTGGATATGGTACTTCATCATGTTTTGATTAAAAAGCTAGAAACCTATGGTATTCAAGGGCATAGCACTGTAAACTCATTGAAAATTACTCTTAAAATAAAAAGAAAACCTTTAGTCTTTTCATGTTCCATTGAAAGAGAGCTGTTGATATACGGCCTTCCACAAGGGACTAGAGTAACACAATTTTTTTTCGTTATGCGGTTTTTTCTGAAATTGAATGATAATGGATAATATAATCCATAGTAATAATAATGGATAAAAATCTGTCCTTCCTCAATGAATGAATATGTATAATACGTTTTTCAGGGAGTTCATCGACAATTATCAAAAAAACAAAATTGAGTGTTTCCAAGTAAAATGGTTATTGAATCAGTTCTTACCTAAGCAATGAAAATTATTTTAACTATGAAAAAACTAAGTATATAGCTTTTCCACTATGAAACAACTAAGTATATAGCTTTTCCCTTAATTGAAGAACCAACATTCTAGATGTCTATAGATTAATATCCATTTAAAGAACTGTAATGTCCAATTTTTAAGCTTGTTCGATTTCTCCTTTATAGTGGATTAAAATAATTATGGTCTGACGAGCAACGGTTTCTTTAATGGAACTCTCATATTTACTTTTTATGCTACAAAATAAAGTTTTAGTATTAAAATTTATAAATTAAAGAAACTACCATCATTAAATGAATATATCTTGCATATGGCCGATCGTTGCTTTAGCATAGTATGCTTAACTGTCGAGAAGGGGGACGGCAATAGACTACAACATTCATAAATTATTTTCCATTCAGAAACAGTTGTTAAAAATAGGATTTAAAATGCTATTTTAAACAACAGGCCTCGTTTTTGCTCCGAGTAAGAATTTTTTTCGGATTTCGGATGTTTTGACTGTCCATCAGCTATGTAAAATTTTGAATATTTAACTTAAGTATAATAAAGGCAAATTTCTATTCCATTTTAGAATCTATACCTTGCGTACGGGATATATTTTTAAAATTTCTTAAATAAATTTAACTATTTCAATAAGGGAAACGTTTTATTCGAGCAGTAAATTAATAAATTTATTTTTCTCACTAATTTTTTTCGATAAAGTTAAACTAGAGTTTAAAATCTGTTACAGGAAAAATTCCGTAGGAATTTATTAAATATTTGATTTAAAACTATTTAAATAGTATAAATTTTCTTTAGAGTTATTTACATTATTACTATATTTGACTGCTAAAGTATATCGCTGCGGCACAAGCGATTAGTGCGTCATAGAATAAGGGAGGGGAAACACAAATAATTTTACTATTATCTTAAATAGTAAAATTAATAAACTTAAATAAAAAAACAAGTCGGGCATAGATCTCTCTTGTTAAAGCGGTCTGATTGGATTGCACCTTCTTTTAGCCGTAAGTTCGCTTATACCAGTTAGTGTCTGTAGATCTTTATAGTCGTTAAAGTAAAATTTTTACCGTACTTGGTTCTTACTACACAAGAGCCCACTTGACCGATAATAGTTGAAGTAATGAACTTATGCAATTGATAATAAATTAACTTAATATTAGCAAATGAAATTAACATTTTATAAATTTAAATATTAAGATACAACTTTGCTAGCTTAAATCAGTGTATGGACGTTAACTGTATGTTCAACAAGCTAAGATGTGGAAGAAGGAGAATAAGGTAGTTGCGCAACACGCAGGGACGACACCAGCACGAGGTGCGTGTGAGCGCTTTCAGCATACACATCACACTCATAAGAGCGTGCGCGGTGTAGGTCGGAAAGCAAGGACGTATTTTTTATGCGCTAGAGTTTGCTAAGTTAGAAAAAATTCTTTGTTAGCTTCTGTTTATGATAAGACATTCGTGTCAGCTGTATGCAATTTTTGTTAACATGTATACGCCCCCTGTTCGCTTACAAAACACAAATAACCTACATACTAGCGCTCAAACACACATATACAGTCATGATGAGAACACGTACTTATTTTACTTTCATTTACCTTTACGTACTTCATAGTGACACAAAAGCTACTCGAGATTAGCCGAGACTATTGCGACCTTCTGTTTGGTTTTACAGAACTTATTGTTCAGCTTGTGTAATGGTAATCGTATGTAAACTTTTTACTGGGATCTTACCTGTAATAAATGAGTATTTTATTATTTGTAAATCAGTTATACTATTAGGCCTTGAAAATTTTTTTGAGTAAATTGTATTTTTTGAACTGCGTTAGTTGTATCAACTTGGAATTAAAAAAAAATAATTTTTTTTATCAGAAATTGAATTAACCAGTATTACTTCACTCAGCATAGTGAAACTGGAATTAGATTTGGAATCGATTAGATTGTTTTTTTATGACAATATTAATTAATAATATTTTGATTATCGTTATGTATATCAATTTTTATAGTTAAAATATGCAAAATTTCCGTCACTTAATGTAGGGGAAAAACATTTTGCCATTGTAGAACTCATTCAAGAACACTTTTAAAAAAAAATCCACTAAACGTTGTTTAGAGTTTTCCAAATTTATGGAATTAACATATTTCTCTTTTGAATTTTAATGAGCAAGCAGATCACCTAAAAATCCTTCCCCAAAACTGTTTAAACTTGTTTGAAACGCAATAAAATATTTGTAACTAAAATTATCATGGAATAAATTTATACTTCGGAATATGGAATTTATTCTTCGAAATCTGTAGCCGAAATGCATTACCGAAGAAGTATATCACGAAAAACTATTTTATGAAGTAAGAAGCAGTGCAGTATCCGGTTAAAAAAAGGCTTGAAATACAACCGACATTGTAATTTTCCTTTATATAATCATTACTTACATTTTTTCTTTAAACTGCTGCTTTTCAGCCAACTGAAAATATTATTTTTCATTAAGACTGCATGTGGGAGAGTCCATGAATTTTTAAGTAGAAGATCGGATAGTATTCTGTTTATTTAAAGGGAACTCAGCTTTCGAGTATTTTTAAATTCACTTTTGTTCTCGTTTAGCAGTGCCTTTATCATAGACAAAGATGCACAAAAGGATAAACCATAGTTTATATATTAATCACAGTTGCTTTCAAAGACAAGTGCAAATGGCAACAATCGATCATAAAATGTCAATTTATTTCTGTAGGACCGTTAACATTGGATTTCCACATATTAATCAATAGATGTATTGTAAATGGATATGCATCTCTGTTGTTAGTTTACATTAATTTTTAATTTTACTGCTGAAGACGTGTAAAATCATAAAATCAACAACTCGAAATGATCTTCCTCGTGTTAGGTCGTAATAATAGAATTTTCTTGGCTAAGCTAAAAATTGTAGCGGTTAGTTCACACTTGAAACTGTATAATGTTCCTGTTACAATCGAAAATTAGAGGTTGATGATCCGATCTACATCATTGATAATACGGCTGATGAGTAGGAACGATATGGTTGGTCATATAGATATGGGTTTTTATATCCTGCAGATTAAATTGTGGATGCATTTTATTCGGCAATCACAGTTTCTAGTTAATGTGAATAAAATTATAAATAAATTTTCTCGTTAGTACAGAGTTGAAGATGAACACCATTTAATTTATATATATATATATAAATAAAGTTTGTGTATAAATATACAAACTTTATAATATAAATCATTATTTATAATTTATAAATATACAAACATTACGTTTGTTTATATATAAATAAAGTTTCAGAAAATAAAGTTTGACGCTACAACCTCTTGGGTTAATTACTTATTGTTTTGTTCTTTACACACTCTGCATGGAGTACTTGAATGTGTTTTGTTAATTTTTAATTATTTATTTAAAATTGCGTTGCTTTTTTTGTACTGTTTTGAAGATTTTGTTGTTTCTTTTTGTTGTGTATCTCGGACAATGATAACCATTCGTTTGCCTAAAAGAAAATCAGTAATTGATAAATAATTAAAAAAGTTTTAGATTAAAATAATTAATTTAGAAATTTCCATTGCCGGATGAACGTCAGTTCGTTTTGTGTGAATATATGTACAGACCTTATTTTACTCGTGCTCGCGCACACTTTACTCACTTTTTTTGTATGTCGAGAATGGTATTAATTCTTTTGTTTCAAATTGTGTTTCCCTGATGGTTTTTTAACTATAATCTTGGGCCATGTCCCATAAATCTTTAGTAACTGCAAAAAAATTGTGTTCACAATTTTTTTGAAATTCTAACATAGCAGAATAATATGCTTGTGGCATATATATTGCACTGTTAAAAATTGGCTAATGAGCGATATTCCCACTACCCTCCATCATCAGGGCGGTCACTAGTCCTCCCCGTACTCTTCATAAGAAAAGTACATTAAATTAAAATGTGACTAAATATTTCACTGCAGTGTGAATGATGAACTATGACTTATCTCGAACGTAAATAATTAATCAGCCTCATTATTTTATGAACAGTATTCTATTACAATAACCGTGTAATATGTTACTACT
>JAAAKQ030197142.1:0-11925 GCA_010016005.3 Zanna intricata
GAACCTTAGAACTCTCGACTTCAAAATCAGCTGATTTGCGATGTCGCGTTAACCACTAGACCAACCCGGTGGGTTAAGTTGTCACAGTTTAACTTATCCAAATCTAACCTTATTATAAACTAGATTTAACTGAAACAAGACCATTTAATCTGCAAATAATGTATATTTCATGTGTATTAGTGCACAGTAACAAAATTTTGGGGTGTAACAAAAGTTCAGTTCTTCAACTCATGAAAATTTTTAAATGAATAAAAATAGCATTGTACATGACTCAAAAGAATTATTTCCTATTTTGTGTAAGTCTTTTGGTACTATGCCTGGTTTAGATGTATTTTAGTAAACCAAATGCAGGAACAGGAATTAATGAAAATAAAATTAAAATAATTTTCAAATAAAATATCTTTTATATTTTGTAATTTTGGCTTTTCATATCATCTATTTCATTCTGTAATATATCTTTAAAAAGTCTTTTCTATTGTGAAGAAGAAGAAAAAACTATTTTTTGATAAGATAGTGGATTAAATAAATAATCAGTTCTACTATTTTACAAAACTAGAGAAATAAATTCTAGCTAAGATTATGCTAAAAAAAATAACTTTCACACTTTTCCTACTGAGTGATTCATTTTGTGTGTAATAAAATATTAACAAGAATGAAGACCATTTATCAAACATTTAGTTGCCTACAGATGGGAATGATGTCATTATTTTTGCAAAATGACTGGTGATTCACAATGTTATCTGTGTTTAATTCGCTGTATTTAAAAGGGGATGAATTATTTATTACTCATCTTATAATAATTAGAATAAAGTTGATATTGCTTGTGAAGCAAATAAATTAATGATTTGTAAAGTGCAGAAGGTTGTACAAATATATTTCTTGTTATATATTTGTTGAGTACATCACAACTTATTTTATAGTTGAGCCTACTTATATATTATTTTAATTTTATTTTATAATTGTTTTTAATTTATTAGTAGCATTTTATTTTTTTTTTCTCATCCAATTGAAATGTTTTATATGACAAAAACAAATATTTTGTGCAATAATACAATTAATTTTATTATCTTATTTAATGATTTATTATATTTTTTATCATTCATTTCATGAGGTGTAAAAAGTTTATAATTTAAAATTTTTAATTTATTTGCTGCTCCAAACATTAGAATCTATCTTTGAAACATTGCAGATATTCTTCAAAAATTTTTATAGATACACAAAACAGTTTTCCCAATTTTTTGATGTTGTGCATTATACCAAAGGCTCAGATACTCTCAAAAACATAAAACATTTCGGAAATATTGAAATATTTGTTATAAATTTCAGAATCGGTTTATTAAAATTTCCAAAAATGGTTGTGTAAAAAAAAAGTATTTGTAGTTTTTAAATAATATAAAAATGATTAAAATTCGGTATACATTTGATGAAAAATGTGAATTAAAAAATTATTTTAGTACCCAATTAATATTCAATAAAAGATTTAATAATAATGTATATCTTTGAAATGCTCTTTTAAAGTGTCTAGAAACACCTTTTTAAAAGTATGATTAAAATAGTATTTCTATGAATAATGGTTAAGTACAGCTAGTAGGAAAATAAACAAAATAAGATTCAAATAAGAAAAAGGTGTGGGGGAAGCAGTCGCGTGTGGAGTTGTACTATTTCAGACTCTTCACCTTGAAAGGATTAATTATTTGATCTGTAACAAATTAATTTGATAGAAAAATATTGTCAATTTTAAATTTTATCTGTGTCATAGGGTTATATACAAGGTGAATCAAATTTAAATGGTAATTTTGCTTTTCTATACAGCAAGCAGTTCCGAGCTGGATGGTGAATTGTGGGTTAATGTTCGGTGTGTTAGAGTGGAGAAATCAGCTTGATTAGCTCTTCTGCTCTGTTCTCTCATCAGTATAGCTATGAGTGAGCAAGAGGTTCCATCATCTGTTGTACAACATATAATTGTAAATTTTATAACTAATGAAGGTGTTAAACCCATGGAAATTTTAACAAGTTTAAAGGTACAGTTTTGGGATGCTATACTGTTCCAGAACTGAATGTATACATGGGCCAGACAATTTAAGGGTGGACAAGAAAGTGTAGAAAATGAAAGTCTTGATCGACGACCAAGGTGAAGTTTCACAGCTGACAAGATCTATGCTGTTTCAGAGTTTATTGAAGGTGATCGCTGGTGCACTGTTGAAGAAATCGCATCAGAAGTGGATATCAGCTATGGGAATGCTTAATTCATTATGTCATCATCTTGGCTTTAGAAAAATTAGTGCAAGATGGGTTTTGAGGTTGACCGAAAATCATAAACAGGTCAGATTGGAGATCTGTGAGAGATTTTTAAATCGATTTTGACAAGAAGGGGATAATTTTTTGAGCCGCATCATCACTACATGGGTACATCATTACACTCTGGAGTCAAAAATGGTAAGGTAGACCACCAATGAAGGAAGAAGAGGCCTGGAAGGAAGGAAAAATGAGGCCTGCCCAGTGAATGCCAAAACCTGTCTGTCAGCCAGAAAAGTTCTTGTAATGATGGTTTTGACTCAAGGGAAATTTCATTTGTTGATTTTCTCCACAATCAGCAAATGGTGATTTTGGCTTACTATTGCAAGCCGCAACAAAAACCACCTCTGAAACAAAAGATGTGTTATGCCCATCAGAGATGTCTTCCTTTGCCATGATATTGCCAGCCCGCACACCACGATTTTGACAAGGGATAAATTGGAAAAAATATACTGGGAAACCCTTCATCACTCTCCCTACAGTCCAGATTTGTCTCTGTAGACAAACTACAAACTTTCAAGTGTGCAAACAAAGTCTATTTGACTTTGCACACTTGAAAGAATCGTTTAGAGGGGATGATTTGAAAACAATGAAGACATGAAGGAGTGTGTGCGCAATTAGTTAACTACTCGTCCTTAAACTTTTTATGAAGAAGGAATATTCAAGCTTCCAAATCTTAGGCAAAAGTATGTAGATCATGCAGGAGTTATGTAGAGAAATGATGAAGGTATGAATTGTGTATATTATTAATGAATAAATTTATTAAAAAAATTACTCTTTTTATTTGATTTGCCCTCTGATATCACGTGATTCATATTTTGTACATATGACACGTTTTATATTTAATTTGATATAGCTTTCTTGTACTTTACTGTGTTGTCCTTTAAGCACTTAGCTGTGGTATTAGACTATAGATTAGTTCTTTTATGAAAATCAAAGTTAAGAAAAATTGGGCATGATTTGTATTAAAAAAAAAAAAAAAAAAATGAGATAATTAAATTTTTTGCTGGGGCATCCTTTAATAGTTTAATATCAAGAAAAGCATTCAGCAATAAAAACTGCACTAAATATTTCCCATCTGTGTGCAGAGAAACTGGAGAAAATTTGGCATAAAAAAAAAAATGTTTTTCTGTGAGCTTTGTCATCTGATTATACTTTTATTGAATTGGTATTGTTTATAATTATTATCTTTTTTTACAGTTTTGTCATTTTAAATCAAATTCTGTTGAGGAAATGACTGGAATAAATTTTATTAAATGCAGATTTGGACGTCAATATTGTGGTGATGTAATGTTGCCATCTAAATTTGAAGAAACCAATAAAGCATATCCATTTAAAAATCCTAATGCTTTTGAAGATGAAGGTGGTGAGATTGCTGTTAAAATATTTATATCGCCTAAGAAATTGTTACCAAATGAGTCACTTGATTTAATTATTGCTTTTACTGCTTATCAAAGTATGTATACCATTATTATTAGTAGTTATCTAAATTTCTTATTAAGTTAATGAATTAATCAGTTGTCAGAGCTGAATATGAAAAAAATTACGTGTTTGAAATTTAATTGTATGATTAGAATATGTATGTAAAATGTAAATTCTCACTTCAAGACATGGAATAAATGACTGCTGGGAAGTGATCTTGAACTCTTTCTTTTCCTGTTGTTTGAGAGTGAGTGCCTCAAAGTCTTGAACCAACCATTGTTATCCTTTTTGAGATGACATATAACTGAATCTTTATCAGATAATTTTTTAAAAGAAATTGAAAATTTTATGGTAGCAGTTAAAAAAATTATTCAATGGGTGATTCTATATATCAGTGGGTGTAACCATTTAAATATGGATAAAAGTGTTTCATGTGCTTCTCAGATAAATATAACATTGTTGATCATATGGATGGATTTCCCAGCAATAATAGTAATAGATGGTACTTCTGTTGCATATAAAGCACAATTTCTGGATATTTTATTATGACAAGTTTTCATGTGATTGATTTTATCTGCAAAAAAATAAAATAAACTGTACTGTTTTGCTTCGAAGCACTTTAATTAAATACTTAGCTTTTAATAAATATTACATATTTGCTATGTTTTTATATATTCCCATGATATATGATAATATTTTCGATGTAATTCCCATCTCTGTATTAAATGAAATAGGTGATGATATGCATTTTTGTTTTAATCCCTTATTTGTAAAAGGGTTAAACCATATTTAGACATATTTGGAATCATACAGCCATCTTTGCTCAACATTTTAAGTTTTTATAAAACTGTTATTAGGAGACCTCTGAATCTATATGATTGTAAAACTGTCATCGAAATCTTTTTTGGGTAGGTTATTTTTTTTTGGCAGCCATTTTTGCTTGCACAGATTTTTCATTTTTCACAAATATTGTGTTTCACAGAAAACCATGTAACTCCCTCATTTAAGTTCCAAGCCATGTTATAAGATAACTTTGACAGGAAGAAATAATTAATGTGAGACTTTTCCTTCATGAAAAATACTGGCTTCAAAAATTTTATTGTAACTGTAAATTCATTTTATATAATTTTTTTTTTACAAAGTTCCTAAATACTTCAGACAGTCTCATGCTGAATATTCTGGTTTTAAAATTATCATAACATCTTTATAAATAAGGGAGTTACACAGTTTTTCACAAAATACGTTATTTCTGATAGAAAAAAAACAAGGAATCTGTGCAAACAAAAATGGCTGCTGAAAAAAAAGAATCTCTAAAAAAATTTTAATTATACTTTAGTATTCTTAAAAGTTGCTGTGATATTTTTACCCCTGGTAAAAATATCACAGCAATAAAAAGTGTTCAGCACACAAAATTATTTTTATTGTATGATTTGATATAGATTGACCAAAAATCATTCTTTCATTTTCTACATTTGTCTACCTGATGTCTGATAACTTTGTACTTAAGTTTATTTTTTCTATCCTAATTGTTTGAGAAACTTTTTACTGAGTTTTTAGCTTTATTAATGCTAGCTAATGTAATCTTATCCCAGCTCTCTCCAACTAGCTGAATGGTATTGAAAAATCGATATTGTTCTTCCTGGACAAAAACCTTGTTGTTATACACTCAATGTTCAGCTGTCTCTATTCTGTTTAAAATAATCATTGCAGAAATTTCTTCACATATCTAATTAATACAGATTGCTTTTATTTCATTATTTTCTTTAAGGTACTACATCACCAATCACAAATTGTCTATTGCTTTTATTCTTTTTCTCCATATGCAGTTGAATAGTTCATATAACACTGTATATTAACTGGGTTATTCATTAATAACATTTTCTCTGTTTCTTGTGTGAGCTTGGAGAATTCTCTCCTCTCATCCTTCTTAATGCTGTTTTCATTTCATTTCAAATTAGATGTTCCATTTCTATCCCCTTCATTTCTTAACTTTCTTTCTTAAATTTCTTAACTGCTGTCCGTGAATTAAGCCAAATAGTAACACCATTTTTTAACTCCTTGTCATTTTCAAAAAGCTATGTTGCTAACTATTTGTTCATCACTGGGAGCCAAATCAGGGCTGTATGGAGGATGGTTAAACAACTCCCATTTGAAACTGTTAATCTGTCATTAAGTGCTTACTGTAGTATGTGGACGAGCATTGTCATGAAGAAAAACAGTGCCTAGTGAGCACAGTATTTGTGGAAGCCTAACCTATCAGTTACGATTTCATAAGCACTGTTCGTGATATGTGAGGAAGAAGTTTGGATAATTCTGTTGTCATAGATCTACAATTTTCTTGAATTTTCACATTGATACTTGCAAAAAATTTGTCTGTGACAATTGAGGGTTGACCACTTCTTTTATTATCGTGAATGTTTGTTCGATCTTCTCATAACATATGGCACCATTTTCTTACACTACTATCAGTCATGATATTTATTCCTTATATTGCACAAAATTCATGATGAATTTCAGCAGCTGACAAGTTTTTTGTGTGAAGGAAATGGATGACAGCATGTACTTCACTGTTGGTGGGATTTTCTGACAGCAATAATTTTGAACAAGAGTTTTATAGGAACAAACAAGTGAGCAATATTTGCAATAATACTCAAGAACTGCATTACAACTGGGCAATTCAACTTTGCAAAAACAGAATTGCAATCCCCACTCCTTTACATAATACCTAGAACTGGAAGTTAATTTCCAATTACACCTCGTTTGTTCTGTGTTACGTTTACACTCAGTATATTTTTTATTGAGTTTACAAAAAAAAGACTATTGAATTTTAAATCTATTTAAATATCTTACTTCTGACTTGAACAGAAATGAATCACAAATAAAATGAAAGAGTTATTCTTATAGTTTTACCCTACAAATATATAATGTGAGTACCTTGGCAAACATCCAGGTGGTCAGAAGAGTTTGTCTCATACTCTTGTATGAGACAAACATACCAGCATGTCTGGAATAAAGAAAATTATAGCTACTTCAATTCTTTGCTTAAAATACTATCAGTAGGTAGTGGAGGCACATACATGAGATCCTTTATAAAACCCTAAAGGAAAAAATCACGTGGGTCAGTTGGATGACCACGGAGGCCGTTGCATAAAAGTTTCGTCTTGGATACATGTCGACCGATCCAGCATTCGAGGAAGATGTCATTAATTCAGTTCCATATGGAGTTATGCCAGCGACGAAGCTCATCATCTTGTCAAATAAAATTCTCTGGTCCTTCTTGGCAGTTGAGAAAAGAGCTAGGCATGCAGCATATAAAAAAAAAGTGCATTGCTGTACATGCTACTAAAACTGTCGTTTTTGCTCTTTGATTCTTGTCCTAAATCAGCACTATACATCTCATTCAAGAGATAAAACCTTGATTTCCTTTTTCATACACAATTAATTTCAATATTCAGATTTTTGCAAACTCAGAGTTTAGGAATTCTTTATATCCACATTTAGAAAAGATTTTAACTGAATTTTTACCTTTTTACTTCATTTTTAGTTTGTTTAACCCCACTTAATTTTCAGGGTTATCCAGTATTATCATATTTCATCGTTTGTTCAGGAAAATAAAAATTGATTTATTAGTTGTAATAATATTTTCCAGATGTAAATTTGAAGAAAATTGTAAAGGAAAATAATATTTTTTACAAAATTTTTATTCATTACTTTTAGGAAATTTTGTTGCATATAGTATATATATTTTTCCAAATTAATGTTTGTTTTATTAGATTGTGAGGACTCTTGGTTGTCAATATTATGTGTTCAGGTTGCTGGTGATCCTTAGTTGAAATAATTTATATCTTATTATTTTTTTTGTTTAGAATGTGCAAGAGACCTTGGCAGCTACAAAATGTGTTACCGTAATGCCAATGGTAGTGGTATTAATTCTGGCACTTGTATTTATAAGGAGCATTTTAATGATGGAGTTGTAAATTGTCCATATATAGGGTGTGCTGATGAGTGTGAAGGAAAAGGTAAATATTTTATTACTTTCTTGACAGTTATAGTGTTTTGTATGTATTATAATTCAGGGCAAGGTTTGACGATTGTGCCATATCTTTCCACTTTATCAGTTTATTAGACTTAAGGGTTATGAATAGTCATTAAATGCAGAAATTCTGCAATTTTGGGAGTAAATTCTGTTTGTGTGTGCATATCTGAATCTGTGTATATATAAAGGTGTATTTGAAATTCTTGAGGGATTTTAATAACCTATTATACTTGTGAAAATAATGGAAAAATAATGAAAAAAACTTATGGTTTTTGACCTGAAAAATTGAATTAAATAGGTGTCAGATCTATATCTACTGTATATTTTGAGTCATTGGGATGAAAACCGATAACTATCGTTATTTACCCCAATGTATTTAATAAAAATTTTAAACAAAATTTGTCACTTAAACTTAGTTCTGAACAAAGTGGTTTAAGATAACTTGAAAAAACAAACAAAAGTTAGAAATAATAAAATTTTATGTAAAAAACAGTATATTATGCTATATTTGTCAGAATGGTACTTAATATAAACAAAAAAATTATTTTTTGTTGATGTGAAAAATTTGCTAAAACAGAATTTACTGTTAAAAAAAAATTTTGAAATCGCACAACAATTGTAAAATAAAAATTATGTAGATAATAATTTTTTTATTGATGACAGAATTGCAATAAATTATTTGAAAAGTTATTATATCCAAGTTAGTAGCAAATAACAAAAGCTAATACTTTATTATCAGCTGATACTGCAAAGCATGATACACGATACTATATTAGTGTTTAAATCTTTCTGTAAAGTACATTAAACCTGAAAAAATTGAATTAAATAGGTGTCAGATCCATATCTACAGTAGATTTTGAAACATCTGGGATGAAAACCAATAAACCAATAACTATCATTATCTACCCCAATTTATTGGGGAACGATTTATAACGAACGAACGATTTATTGGGCACTATGAACAATGCTGCCGTTAGCGAAGGTTTTCTGTGAATTTTAGTTTGTACTTGATTGGTTTATCATTGAAGTAATGATGTACTTATTTACAACTGAGAAATACTCTGATATGATATTCGTTTGTGGTGAATTTTGGAATTTTTTCGGAAACAGGATTCCAGATCCCAAAAACTGTTAGTGCAACTTTTTGCAATATTTGGTTTAAACAGGTTCACTACCTAGTATTCATACCAGCTACGAATGATCTGTCCAACAAAACGCTGTTACTGATCAAATTATAATCAATGCAGTTCAGCACAGTTCAGACATCAGTATATTATGTCTTTCTAAGCTGATCAGAGTTTTGCATTCTATGGTTGGGAGAAAACAAAACAAGTTTTATTCTTATCATAAACTTCCAGTTCAACATCTATACCCAGGAGGTGGTCCACTTCGCTTGTCTGTCACAGGAGATGGAATTCTGCATCTGGTGGAATCCAAGAAAAATTTTTGACTAGCTGTAACTCGCAAATGAAGCATTTTTGGGACATATTTATATGCGCACACATGTATAAATGTGTTTCTGCATATGCTTATACAAACAAATTCACCTGTATTTATGTATGAGTGTTGGATTTATTTTTGGTAATAACTTAAAAAGTGACTGAACCAAAAATCTTCAAATTAACATGATTTAGGCCATTGATTTTTTGTTTGGAGGTGGAATCTCATAGAAGGTGGTCAGCAGTCATATGTCTGCTGGAGTTGGATATAATGAATGAAAATTTTACTTAAATGAGTTTTGAGCTCCTTTATAAAAGACCATTATTTGCCTTAAAATGGTTTTCCTGAATTAAAAAATAACTGCTTTAATCAAAACTTGTAATTTCCTCCAGATTTCTTCATTCAGACTTAGTACAAATACTTTTATGAGTATTATGTTTTTCCATTAAAATTTGGAGTTTGGGTTACGAAAGTGTAAGTAATTAGATTTGCATATTAAGAAAATTTATATTTTGAGACTTAGCAATCCAAAATTTCTGAACTTTGCATTAAAAGTTATATTAAATTTTCAAATAGATTGTTTTGCTGTTGAGGTGAGTTAACACATATGATAGAATTATTAAAGCTATGCTTACATAGTGTCTGCTATATTTGTGGGTCAATCTCAGTATGTAGGTGGTTTGAAAAGTCCATGCAAAGTTAGAGAGTTGGTACCACTGGTGCTTATCAAAAGGATTTTTGGTTAGTAGAAAATTTTAGAAGAACATACACAAAGTTTTAGTCTAATCAGTTAATTTCTCTGAGTTTGGCACCTGTTTGAATCAAAAAAGTTAAGTGATTTCTAAAAAAATGGATGAAGAAGAGTTTTACATGTTAATTGAACATTGCTTATTGAAGAGCAAATTGGCTTAGTAAACTAAAGAAAAACTTGAAGAATATTATGGTGAATCTGCACCTGTGATTAGATAGTTTATTAGTGGTTTCAAAACTTTCAATGTTCATATGAGCACAAGTGACACTGAATTTTTTGTACGACCTGTTGAGGTCACTACTCTAGAAATGGTTGACAGAATTCATGATATGGTGTTGGATGATAGAAGAGTAAAGGTGCGTGAAATTGTTAGTGCTGTAGGATCTCGACTGAACAGGTGTATAATGTTTTGCATCAACAGTTGCACGTGAAAAAACTTTGGGCAATATGAATGCTGTAATTGCTCACAGTTAACCAAAAAACAAAATTGTGTGAAGTATTCCATGAACAGTTTGCAGCTGTTACAATGAAATCCGCAGGATTTTAAGTTGTTTCATCATTGTAGACAAAACATGGATACACCACTATACATCTGGAATGAAGGAATAATCCAAACAGTGGATTGCTGGTGGTGAATCTGCACCAAAGAAAGTAAAGGCCATTCCTTCTGCTAGGAAGATATGGCGACTGTCTTTTGGGATTTGCAGGGGATAATGCATTGATATTGATTTTTTGAAGGTTGAGCTACAAGAAAAACATCCACAAATGTCTCACACAAAATTCCTATTCACTCCTCTGCAGTTGTGGCTACAAAATTGTTAGAGTTAGGGTTTAAACTCATTCCACATGCCCCCTTGAGATTATCCAGATTTGATTCCTTTGGATTATATTGTTCCCCAACATGAAAAAATGGTTGGCAGGAAGGAGATTTTATTCACACAAAGTTAATTGCAGGAACAAATTCTTATTTTGCAGATTTGGAACAATTTGGAAGGGATCAGCAGATTGGAGCAGTGTTAGATGAAATGTATAAGCTTTGCTCAGACTTTTCAAACTATCGTTGTGTATACCATATGTACTTACTGAGAAAGGTCCAGTAGTAACAGAGTACAATTTATTGTGTACTGTACTCGGTAACTGTGAATACATACACATTTGTTGGACTGTTCTAAACTACTGTAGTAGGTGAAATCTTTGTCCTAAGCAGTCCCTGTGTTCAGAATATGAAAAATATTTTGGATTGTACAGAATGTTGCTTGACGTTCTGTAGCATTCAATGTGTCAGTAAGCAGTAAAAAAGGTAATATAATTAATTATGAATTTATTGTTTTTTTTTTTTTTCAGATGAGTTGTATAATATGAGTACAAAAGTGACAATGACAGCAGTTACCAGTATATTCTTATCATTCTTTTTGTTTCTTGGCTGTATTTGGGCTTGTCGTTATTTTGAAATGCTTTGTTGGAGTGTACAAAATATCAGAAGAGCACCTTGCAGCAATCAACATGATGCAGAAGAGAATGTTGAAGATACATTTGCACCTTCAGCACCTAGCCTTACAGAACATTCACCAGATAAAGATCTTCCACCAAGCTATGAAACGCTGTTCCCGGATAGGTAAAATGTGCTATTAGTAATATTATTTATGAAATTGTGATATAATATAATGTAATTTCATCTATAAATAATTGTTATTAATATTTTTAGTATTATTATAATTAAATTTTTTGTGAATATATTAAAATATTATTTTGTGCTTTGTAAGATATTATTTAGCCATGCATGCATTTAGAATATTTTTTATCATACAGTATTTCCATTTTGTTTTTAATGTTGTATTAAAAATTTTTTTTGTGTATTTATACGAAGAGTTTTTAACAGTTGATAAATGAAATTATGTAATATATACATTATACAGTAAGAAATTATTGTTTTAGTGATATTTTACATCTTTAAATAATTTAAATAATAATGGATTTTATA
>JAAAKQ030197186.1:0-11924 GCA_010016005.3 Zanna intricata
TAATGAGGTAAAGCCATGATAAGTCGGTTTTGTGGTTGATATAAACTTGCAGCCTTCAGAATGGTTTTTGGTGTAAGATACACAAAATTTAATTTAAAATGTATATTCTTATAATTAACCGTAATTAAAATCTTTTTATAAAAATAAATAAGCTCAAATATATATTTTAATTTTACGGTTACAATATAGTACATCATGGAATTGAGATGTTTTACCAAACGACTCACTCTTTTAGCAATTAGTTTCAGGTAGGCGATTTTATCCCAAATACTTCAATAGCAATTCACCAACATGTCAGTATTCCCCCTCGAGTGAAAGGATTCTTCCCTAACTGCAATACCCTGATGAAAATATCCTTCGTCACGAACTGAAGCGAAGTTTTTTTTGTGAGAAGAAATGCAGGTGGGATTACTTTATAACATTTCAATTATAAAATTTAAAAGTGTTTACTGTTTCCCAGAAAAAAATATACAAGTTTATTTTTTGGAATTTATCCAATATTAATCGAAAGTTAACATATGATTATAAATTACCATTATTTGGTGAATAATTAAAGGTTAGTAAATTTGCATATATGTACCATAATTTATATAAGAAATTTCCTACCGATAAAAACATGTTAGGTCCAGTATAAATTTCTAAAAACCTTATAAAAGCATTATTGAAATTCTTACAATTATAAGAAACTAGCATTCCCGTCGCAGCTTCGCCGCGCTATATGGTTACATACGATTGTGTATCGACCAATATTTTGTCGTTTTGGACAAATATGAGCCAAATCGGACCATAAATACAATTTATCAAAATATTTCGACTCCAGCGCAACTTAGCGGATCCGAACTAATTCAGAGACCTTCCTGGGCGCGCGCACAACTCACACTTTTAATAGAATATATAATCTTAATTATGAAATTGCATGAAAGTTGTTAAAACACTGTTTTTATTTAATTTTATTTTTTAGGCTTAATCACTAATGCACTTTTTCATAGTCCTTTTTCTGACCACTTTTGGAAAAGTTCAAAGATTAGGTACTTTTGCCTGCGAGATCTTCATGGTTTTTTCTTTTTGCTTAGGTTCATTTTCGCTTGCGAGATCTTCCGGACGAATTGAAAAAATGTAAAATTTTGTAATATTTATCTTGTCTTCACGGGTAATCTTTCATCTTCATAGAAGATATATATATATATATATATAAAGAAGAAATTCTGTTCGTATATTTGTTTGTTTACTAAATATCTCGATATCGGTTCCACCTAGTGGGTAGAGTTTTGCAATTCTTTTTTCTTTTCACGTAACTAATATATATTCTGAATATGAGCCAAATCGGACAATAAATTCAATTTTTCGAAATGTCTCGACCCCAGCGCCATCTAGCAGGTCCAAACTAATTCAGAAACCTTCCCTGACATGTGTCCAATCATTCCCCAAAGTTTCATCGCTATCGGATGAACGGTTTAGAAAGGCATAAGAGAAATACAGACAGACAAACATTCATTTTTATATATATATAGATTAAAAATAACGTTAAAAGATTAAATAAGAAATTTATCTTAACATATAGATACAAATATAAATACATCTTTATTTTTTTTAGTTATTTGAAATAACAATTTTGAATGTTAAAAATATTTCTGTAAAAGACAACTTTTTACAAATTTTTCCGATGATTTTTTAATAGAAAACAACATTACATTTATAATTACATTTAATTAAAAAGTGTTAAAAAAAATCCATTAAAATGAGTTTTCGAGGCTTCATTAAACATATAAAAAACAAAAAAAAAATAAATAATTATTAATTTTGTTTTATAATGGATTTGGTTAGACATTTTAGTAAAATACATTTAATTTTTTTATATCTTATACGTTATTAAAATTAATTTTTTTTTTGTACAGCGTTAGCGTTGAAAATGCCATTTTTAATGCTTTTTTAAAGTTGTTTAATTAAAAATTAATCTAACTCGTGATTTCTACTCTGAAAACCCTATAAATATATATATATATGTGTGCTTATATGTGTATATAAAACAAGTATTATGTATTTATTTATTATTTTCTTCCCTTCTGCTTATTGAAAACAATTTATATAAAGTATTAAAAGGAAAAAAAAATTGTTATATTATTTTTTAATTTTTTTTATTTTTATTTTTTTACAATAATTACCGCAGTTATTCGTATATGGATATGACAAAGAAATATAAAGTAAAAATAACCAACAAGTAAAAAACCACTGAGTTACTTTCTTTGAAAGTAATGATGATAATTAATCAGCCGTGGTAAACATAGTGAATATTTCACTTTAAATATTAAGTATTACCTCCATTTCTGGAGGTAATCATACTGATGTCCAACATTGTCTCATCGACGAAGATTACGAGAAACCGTTTCACTTCTCATTTTTTCTTATAAGTATGTCATGTGATGTTAATAAATCATTTTCAAGAGTGTCTTATGTATGTTAACACACATGCATGCGATTATGAATAATACATAAAAGTATTACAATAACCAGTACAATAAGAGTAGAACACTGCATGATGGTGTTATCGTGCAGTTTTCTTCCATCTGGCCGGAAAGCACTTTTATATGGATTAAATACTAGATCGTAGATACCGGTATTCTTTGGTGATTGGGTTTAAATTAACTTCTCAGGAATGATTGACCTAAGACTGTACAAGACTACACTTCATTTACATTCATACATATCAGCCTTTTACATCCTCTGAAATAATAACCTACGGTGGTTCCGGCTAAAAGAAAAAGAGAGAGGGTTTCTAGAAAGTAGATTTTTATATTTCTTTGTCATTTGCTACTTTAGATGAAGATTTCGTTCCATCTTCACTTTATGTATTATTGACATCTGTATTATTTACCTTTATTCTTTAAATAACTTGTTTTAATTTTAACACTTCTTCCTATGCATCCGCCATTTAGAATGCGGTCATATCCAAAGCCTTATCTAATTTAGTTTTCTTCTTTCGGTTTTTTTTATTAATATTTATATACTCTTTCTTCATTATTCTTCTTTATCTTATTCAGTACCTTCTTATTTCTTAATTTTTAAGATAAATATTAGCTTCCAATTTCTCTATAAATAAATATCGACGTTACCCCTCTGTTGTTGAATGGTAACGTCTCTTCGTAAGCTTCTGCGGTGAATTAATTCATGAGACATAAAAATAAAAAAATAGGTATTAAATAGTCAATGGCTAAAGAGATGGGTGAATATCACAACCTAACAGCTATATAGAAAAACTTGTAAATCGCTATCAACAGAATAAGCGATTAATCAGCGTCTGAGTTAGCTTAGCTCAGAATCAGGTTTTTTTTCCTCTCAGGAAAATTTCTTCTCGGACCTCCAATTAAGTATGGCATAACCCAGAGAGGAACGGCTTGCTGTAGTCGGTGTCTACAGTGGAACTCAGGATATGGAACAACGTTCTCAATTCTTTATTAAAATCATCTTTGGGAAAAATTCAATTATGTTAATTTGGGATCTTCGTACTCTTTGGTTCAGTACTCTTTGGTTCGTACTCTTTGTTTGGTTCAGGAACTGGGTACCTCCTTTTATTCTACTTTTTTTTCTTTTTTTTTCTTCTTGTCTTCTGATCTTCTTATCCCCAGAGACAGGAGCATGTAGAGTCCCCAATCGATCATCGATTACGGTTCATCTCGGCATAGCGCACCTCCCGAATGGAGCTATCCACCCTTTCCCCAAGGACCGTATCAATAACCCTGCCGCCTGCCAATCTTCTCCTTGTCTCTTATCATTCTCACAACTAACTTTTCAGCATCCCTCCCGGCCTCGGCTGAGGACAAAATATAGCTACCCAGAGTGTCAGGCTTCAGATGCCGTACCTCTGAAGTTCTCCGTTGTGCCTTCCATCTTGGGCAGTGGAACTGTGCTCTGGAGGATCCTCATCCTCACAGAAGGAGCAGGTGAGTGACTCCCTCAGCCGGAATCTACGTAGATAAGAATTAAAGCAGCCGTGACCTGTGAATATCAGTGACATGCAGTAATCGGTGTCCCAATGCTTGAAACTCAGCCACTTCTTTAGGTCTGGGATTATGCGTTTCGTCCACGCCGCCTCTTCTCCAGCCCTCCATCTCTGAAACCAGTCCTGTAGTATGGTCTCCTGTGCGTCACTCTGCCTGTCCCTTGATGCCTCAATGCCAGTTCTTTAATCAATAAGTCTACCGGTGGGACTCTTGAAAATACGCAGACCGAAGCGTATGATGCAGTCTGGTAAGCCGAAGTGACGTCGATGAGCGATCTTCTATCTGTGCTAATAAGTCTCTTCAAGTTTCGTTGTTTATTGACCGCAACATCCCAAATTGGGAAACCGTATAAGAGTATTGATGTCACGGAGGACATAATAACCCTTCTCTTATTGGCTCTCACTTTTATTTTATTAAATATATGTCGAAATTACAATAAATAATTATAAAACTTAAAGTAAAAAGTTTTTACATTTTTTATTAGTTTTTTAACATTAAGATTTTTGAACTAAAATATCCGTTTCCCGTTTAATATCATAAAATTTTAAGGATCGTCTATTTAAAAGATGATCTGGACCGTGTTTTTTGTAATAAAAATATTTATTCAGATTGAGGGTTGTGCAAATTAGAGCTTTAAAATGAATTGTGTATATTAGATCAGTTTATACTACGCCATTAATATATATATATATATTTGTGTAAGTATTAAGTTAGTTGTTATAATATTATATAATAAACTGCAAAATAAGCATTTTTTTTATTGCTAATTAAATAAGATCGTTGTGTAATTTAAGAAATGACACAGGGGATGAGAAATACAATTTTTTATGTTCGGTCTTGTTGGTAAATGACATAGGAGCTAGAAAGAGGGACATTTCGTTTAAATAGCCCTGCGGTTTACGGCGTCCCAACACCCTTTCGAAGAGTATGAACGCTACCGAGCTTATTCACCCGCACCCCTGTGCACACATATAAAGTATTTTATCACGAACCGGGTGAAAGTTTGATATCAATTTCCTTCCACAAATTCCTCGGTCCATGAAGTTTATGCCTTAGAGTCGTAACTTTAAAATTCCTATTTTCTGAACTGACTGACCGAGCTTATGTATTCTGCATAGGAAATGTGGTCATAACACGTTTGCTAACTCAATATGCCCTCTGATCTGCATTCTATTATGGCGATATAAAAGTCATTTTCCATTCAATAAAGAAATGTTTCTCTTAAACTTGAAATTATGATATAATATTGGATATAACTTATGTGCTTAACTGAAATAGTTTTTTCTTTCGAAATAAAAAAAAAAATACTTTATATATTTTTTTTATTTTTTATTTTGCGTAGAAATTTCTTCTATGCAAATAAATGCGTATTTATGAATTATATTAAATTTTAACTAATAATTATTGAATGGCTTAATGATTAATATTTTGTAAAATAGTTTATTAATTTTTTAATTATTTAATAAATTAGACTTTAAATAATTAATTTTATTATTTCATTTTCGATCTTCTACGGTAATATTTTAATAAATAAAAAATATTTATAAATGACGTCTGCATTTTTACAACAACATTACGTTGATCAATCGTAGTGTAACTAAATATCACTTCACAAAAAAAGCACACGAAAATTTAACCTTGGAAAATTTTGAAAAAAAAATCGTTTAATAAAATTACAGATAAGAATATGACGTATTTTATCTGCTAAAAATGCTAAGCCTGACCCAGATTTGAATCTAGAATTGTCCTAATGAAAAATAAAGATGCTAAATTTCCAACATAGAAGTAAAAGAAAACAAAAAAAATATATATATGTATTTATTTCCTAATGACTTTATATTATTGTAAATGTTTAAAAGTGAACTTCTAAAGATAAAAAAGTTTTTATTATTACCCAGAGAATAATACTTGAAAAAAAAAAAATTAAAACGACTTAAAAAATAATAGAACAAAACAAAAAGTTAGTAACCTTTCAAGCTTAACAGAAACATTAAGGAGAAAACAGACATAAATTTTATATTAGTTAAAATACAACTTCTAATTTGTACAATGATTATAAGAACATTGTAGTCTAAAATTACTGACCATTTAAACTAGAAAAGGAACGAATATTATCAGACAACAGACAGATTATGTAAAGAAGTAATTTGGACCTAAGGGAATTTAAGGGATTTCAGAAGTAGGAACATTTGGCCAGTTCAAACAGAGAGAAGAGAAAGGAATGAAATTTGATTCCTCCCTTGAGTAACAAACATTTTAGGTGTTGAGAGATAGGGTGAAAATACGACGAGCATTAACAGTTTCTGCCTACGCATGCAATACCTAATGAAGATTTTGAATAATATAAAGACCCTCCCCCTTCCTTTCACCTTCTCTATATTTAGTAACCTCCCTAAAGTAAATATATAATATGTACCTGAATAAGAGGGACTGTAAGTTGCAATAAGGTCCTTCCCATGATTTAGAGATATTTAAACCTTCTAATATATTCAGTCTGGTGTTGTAAGGGCACACCATAATCCTCTCAATGCAGTAACATACATCAATTCCCATTAGAACACAATTTAAAAAGAAGTGTATTATGTATTCATATTTATATTCAATATGTAAAATGAAAGAAATATTTATTCTGGTAAGTCGAGACATTCAGGGTTTTTTTCTTAAGCCCCTAATGTTTTTATTTAATATACAATGTCTATCAAATAAAAATAGAATCTTTGCATAAACAAGTGATTCATCCCTTATACTTTTTTTAAAGGCATTCTGATATACATTCGAAATTGATTTCCACAATAGACAAACAGGATGAAAATCACCAAGTTTAGAAAAATCCACAATTGCACTAGATCATTAAAATATTATATATACTTATTTATATATGCATATATATTTATTTATTTTATTTTATTTATGTATATCAGGTTACAGTAACAACACAACGATATGATGACGACAGTACTCTGCAGAGATTCCACGGCATCTGTGCGCAGTCTGGCGAGTAAATGTACCGGTAAATGTGAAGTCATGAACAGACTCACATCGACCACTCCTGAGGCGTCTAGGTAATTGATACCCAACCATCAAAGAGCTTCGAGCAGTGCCTACATTAGAAGAACATGAAGATTCTTTAGCTGAATGCAAACCGCTGCCGCCAAGCGACCGACAATTCCTGGCAAATGGCCCTCCAGTTGGGTGTCGACCTGCTGGCTGTCACCGAACCGAGTCGGAATGCAGTTAACGAGGATAGATGGATTACCGATACCGAAAACCAATAATGCTTTAGTTTTCTGGTGGCCGGGATTCCGGATTGTTAAGTGGTTGTAGAGCAGATGTAGAGCACGTCTAGGCTGATTTTGGGGAAATTTTAGTGTTCTCTTGCTGTCCACTCCCACATAGGTTGACTGGTAAATAAGAAATAGCTCAGTTAGATCTTGTAGAGCTCTAAAAAAAAAAATTGTAAACGGGAGCACACAGCACGATCAAGAAAGAAGATAAGCAAGAAAAGAAGACACGACTCGAGCAAGAAAGAAGAGCGCAAGAAGCAAGACAGCGTAAAGTCTTAAGGAAGGCGAAATCAAGCGTAAACACCATGCGCAAAAATACCCGATGAGGCCAGAGAAAGTGCGACTGATGTAAATCAGATGTGTTTTCGATGAAGGCTGAGGGGGGACATCTTTGCCCAGTGCCAAGTGCAGCGTTGTACTAGACAGGTATGAGGGCTACAGAGGACTGCTGACAAAAGCCCATGGCTTAGAAGCAGCAGGGGTGGTGGACTGCCGGATATGTCCAAGGTGGGTTCCTCTCCGACATTATTAAAGATGTCCACTCCCACAATACTGAGATGGAGGAATATAACAGTTTTCTGGATCGGCGATTCAACAACATGGCTTGCTTTCGTAAACATATGATCGTTGTACTAGGAGATTCTAATGTAATTAGATTTTGCATTATAGGAGCACAACGATTTTTTAGGAGCATACGATACTGATAGCAGAAGCTTGAGTTTCTTAAAAACATAAAACTTATTAAAAGTTTGTTCTAAAATACACACAATTAAAACCATGTTGTAACTCGCATTAATGTTAAATGTTTAAATAATTAAAATCTTTAAAAAGCAACATAATCTACAATGTTATTTTAAATAATTTTGCCAACAGGCTTTAAATTCGGGTTATCTTATATCCAATAGAATTCGCTTATAATGAGGTTTTGTAACGAGAATCCGGTTGTTAACAGAAAAAAAACGTTGGTTTCATGTATTATTAATCTATAATAAACTTTGTAGAAACTTGTAACGAGCCGAAGTTGGCTCGTAAGAAGTAGGTTATAATAAGCAAATTATTTTCTATGGAATAATAAATTTATTACCTAAGTTATTAAAAACGTAAATGATTTTAAAATACAAGTCAGAATTCCAGCGTCTTTTTTAGAGCGTGTTGTGGAATTTTTTCAAAAATTTTTATGGCAAAAGAAATGTCGGCCGTTAAAAATTCTTTTAGCTTGTGACAAATTAAAAATTATTGAGGAATTAAAAAACTGAAGATCTAATTTTTAAGTGTGTAAAACTTTTAGGATTTCTATTTCCACTGTCTCAATGATTTGGAAGTAACATGATAAGTTATGAGTAGCTTTCGAAAAAATCAATTTCAGTTAAAAAATATAAGACTACGTGAAAAAAAAAACGATTTGGACGAAGCTCTTTTTCGTGGTCCAAAGCGAAGTGGAGTGAAAAACGTGTCTATAACTGGATCTGTTTTGAAAATACAAACAAAATATTTGCTTACCAAATAGGATACAAAGAGGTTTTTTGTAGTGGTGATTGGCTGAACAGATTTAAAAACAGACATCAAATCCTTTTTGCAAAAGACCTTTTAAGTTAGAATTCGGTGCTTTATCAGCTATTGAGATAATATGAGACATTATCGTTAATTAATACTGATTGATTAGAATGGCTGGGAATTAATTTTTCAAACACCCATTTCATAAAATTCTTTCTTAATTAAATTATAAATATTATTGACAATTACACATGCCTGATAATGAAGTTCCTTATTGTTATTACCGCATTTAAATTCTAACAACCCAAAAACAAAAATATTGCTAGTAATAAAATATAAAACCAAGCATTTCTATCTTTAGAGTTTAAACCAGAAAATAATTCATAAAAACTATGAAATGTAAGAAAGAGTATGTTAAATTTTTATTATCTGCCTTTGTAACACAACCCTTAGAGGAAACTAAAAATGAAACTAGGTTAATTTATTCCAGATAATTTATGAAGGAATCGTGCTACTACTACTTGATAATATTATAAATAACTAAATAATAAAAGTTCCAATTTATTATTATTATTAATTTTACCTTTAAAAATAAATAAAAATGGTTTCTCTTTCAAGAAAAAAAAGGAGAAGCAATTTTTATTTTTAACTGATTTCTTTATTATTAGTAAAAGCATAGGTATCAAAAATGAATATCTATACACTTATTATGCCTATATTCAGTAGGCCTTTTTTATAGCTAATATCTTGAAAAAGAACCGAGATATGAATACCAGATTTCAGCAAACAAGACCAATTAAATTTTATGTCAAAATCATGTTGTCATATAACCATAGTACCATTTAAAAAAAATATTGAATTAAATATGGGGAAAAGAAAATAGTGACCAAAATTTTAGAACAGGTTAAAAAGTATTTGGTAGCGTCTCGGCCTTTCATCCTGGAGGTCCCGGGTTCGAATCTCGGTCAGGCATGGCATTTTTCACACACGCTACATTCATTCATCTCATCTTCTGATGATACATCTTGACGGTGATTCCGGAGGTAAAAAAAAAAAATAGGTTAAAAAGTATTAATGATGTCTAAAAAAACATATAGAATCGATTAAGATTCTCTTAATAATTACAAAAAAAAAGAAAGAAAAACAAATTTAGTACAGAGGTGACTTTAAATAAACCCAAATATTTTTAATCTACTGATTACAAGTATGTTGACAAAATTTAAAAAAATAATTTTATATTATTTAACACTGCTTTGTTAAAATTTATTTTGTAAAATTTTTTTTTAACAATTCACATTATCATTTCTACGAATCTAAACATGTTTTTAATTAAATGCTTTAGAAAAAATGTTTTAATTAATTTTACTGTTTTTTTTTTTTTAAATATATATTATTAATTTAAAAATATAAGTATATTTTTAACTATATAATACAAAACTTGGCTTATATATCTTTGTGTGTATCTTATATATGTTTGAAAGGTTATGTACCAATGACAGTTGTAACTTTAACTTATTTTAAAGCATTATTTTAGACAAAGAATAAGTTTTCATATTAACTGTTTCTTAATGGAACCGCTAGGTACAAAAATATACAAACGATTATAAGAGTATTTTTTTAAAAATAAAAATCTCACATTTAGCTCACTGCTTTTTATGTAAATCATTGTTTTCAATAAGAAATTAGACATTAATATTATAACTAAAAAATTCGGTTAGTTTTTTTTTGTTTAACCTCCGGGATCACCGTTACGTGTTGTTTCAGAGGAAGAGATGAATGATTTGTAGCGTGTGTGAAAATACCATGCCTGACCGGTATTCGAACCCAGACCTTCGGGTGAAAAGCCGAGACATTATCACTCGCGGCATGGTGGCTGGCATTGTGTTAGTTTAAATTTTATGTAAGGGTTTAAATTAATTTTTTTTCTATGAATGTTAATAATAATTTCGAAATACATTTTAAACTAACAAAATTTATTATTATAATTTAACTCGATTGAAAAATATATGCAAAAAGTTCATTGTAAGAAAATACAATCAATTATGCTATTAAAAAAAAAAAAAGTAAAAGTTTATCATTAATTAAGAAAAAAATCGGTAATCTGAATGATTTAAATCTTGCTATTAAAACTTATTTTATAGGTTAATTGAAAATTGGTTTAGCCTATAAATCAGATAACCAAACCAAAGAACGTTATATAAATTACGAGGAAGAGCTAAAGCTTAGTTCAGCAAAAGTACGGAGGACAGGAAGAAATGGTGATAAATAAGGGAGCAGGTGCAACAGATAGTCGGAAACTTGTGCAGAACAAACGGCAAAAACTGATAAAAGATGCTCGCTCACAACAGTCAGTCGGCATATAATTCAATTTTCCCTCACCGTACAAGTCATACAAGTAAAAGAGAGCGTAAGTGTGAGGGGTCACATAAGGAGACAGAGAGATAAAGGTATGGTGGTAAAGTGGAAGTGTGTAAATGATAGTGATAAAAGGGTTGAACGTGTTGTTGTTTACTGGAAACACTAACGTAACACTGTGAAAAATCAAGTATATATTGAAAGAATACATAAGAAAATTAAAACAAAAAATTAAATTAAATTTTTAAATATGTACAAAAACAACATTATGTATAAATTAAAAAAAAATCCTTGGTATGGTGAGACTTATACAAGGACATATAAAATAACAAGATTCTAACCTAGGTGAAAAAAATATAAAAAGTAAATTTCTTAAACATGGTTTCCGCTAATATTTAAATAATAAAATAATTTTTGAAAAAATTTTTTATACGCCTTAGCAAACAAAGATGTAATTTCTCTCTCAAGATCTTTCGGTTTTTTAAATCGTTATCAGGAAATTAAAAAATATTAAAATAAGTCAAAAAGTAAAATGAGTATATATAGTGAATTCTCATGGGATAAAATATAACTAAAGGAAGTCTTGTTATAAATATGATAATTTAATTGTTTATAATTATTACCTATTTATATTTGTATTTAGTACATATTTAAATAATTTATTTTCTTTCAAAAATTTTTGTTCATTAATTTTTTTTTTTTTTTTTTTTTTTTTTTTTTTTTTTCCCCCTCTGCCACCCCCTTTCGTCTTCCCCACACCGGGCTCGAATAAAGACCAGCCCGGCACAGGACC
>JAAAKQ030197197.1:0-11924 GCA_010016005.3 Zanna intricata
ATAACTGCCGACCTCACTCGGATCCTTTCCTGATTTTAAGAGCACCCTCACCAAGGCCACTTTCCAACAAGTCGGAATAGTAATACACATGCTGAAACTGTTTGATTATATTGTGTACAGCATCGATGTTTTTTTGGAAAACCAACCGATTTTGGTCTAATTCACGAGATTCATCGCTGACGGAAGCACAACCATAAAGAAATTCTGGAAAACCAATTATAAATAGCCTCTTCTGATGATGATTCTTTAGCAAAGCGATTCGAGGCATTTTTGTTGAGTTAGGCTCTTATTAAAATTATAAAAAATCATCCAACGAAAATCTTCATGTGAAATTTCTATTATTTCCCGAGACTGTTTTTTTTTTTTTTTTTTTCTCTAAAGCTCACTGTAAACAAACTACTTAAACAATTTCTGAACTTACAATGTAGTAACAACAATAAAAGTCAAATTTTACAATAATAACAATGTCATCTCAATAGCACCCTCCAGTGGTCGTTTGTAAAAACTTAAAAGGCGACCTACATATAAGTAGTTTTCATAAAACCCAGCTCCTTTCAAGAAGCAGCACCCATTTAATATACTTTCACTCCCTTATCTGATTTCTAAACATTTTATGGAATTAATTTCTCTAATGTCAAGTTCCCACATCATGTATCATTATCATATGTTAAACTTCTTCAAATATTAAATAAAACAGATGCCAAAATATACCTTGATATATTTTGCAATAAAGATTTTTGGAATCAGAAACTTCAAAATAGTGAGTAAAAAAAAATCTTGGAGGTTAATCCAATTCTTGACTAAACCAGCTTGAACCCCAAGGAGACCTGCAGATTAGCAAGTATCACACCAGGCAATCTCAGAATACCAAAGTCATATGTGTTGACTTTAAAAAGGTCCATGACAGTCGATAGAAAAATCTTGTTTAATATTCTACAAGAATTAGGAGTCGATAGAAACACCAGAGCCATCATCCAGGAAACATTATCTGGAACCACCTCAAAAGTCAAATTCATGGGAGAAATCTCAAACCCATTTGAAGTTCACATAGGAATCTGACAAGGACACGGCTTATCACCACTTTTGTTCAATATCGTTCTGGAGAAGATAATCAAAGAATGTGAGAATTAAGACAAAAGCATCCAAATCAGAAAACAGAAAGGAAATAGAATTACTGTGAAATGTTTGGCCTTTACAGATGACCTTGCTATATTAACAACAAAGATGAAGCCATTTTGCACTGGAAAAACTGCATGTAAAACCGGACTCAAATTTCTTATGAAAAGATACAGTATATGAACACCAGATCAACTGGAAAACTCCTGCTGCAAACACAGTACAACAAAATTTTACAGGTCCCCCACTTCAAGAACTTGGGAGAAATCATCTAACCCATGGGATTAAATACAACATCTAACACAGAAGGAATACCCAAAGTGCAAAAGTGTACAAATTTACATGAAATCACTATAACAGAAGGACAGTATCTTTTAATGTGAAACTATGACACTACAACACAGTTGTCTTGCTGAATGCTTGTATGTAGCAGAAACCACCATAATCAGAGGAATGACCAAAATTTATGAAATCGAGAAGCAACAAAGAAAAATCCTAAGGAAAATCCACCATGCAGTCCTCAGAGAGTGAACCTAGATCAAGTGACCTAGAAAGGAATTACATGAAAGCACAGACACCATCACTGACAAGTTTAGGAAACGACATCTACTTTTCTACAGACACTTATGCAGGATGGGTGAAGACAGAATCACTAAGAAAATTTTCAATGTTGTCAGTGGAAGTAAATTAAAGTCCATTTGAATGAAAGAAACACAAGACGACCTGGAAAGACTTAACGTCTCAGAAGAAGAAATCAAGGACAGAAGGAAATCTAGAATGAAATTAGAAATAAGAAAATTGAACAAGAGCAAAAATGGGAAACGGTTGGAAGAAATGGTGTGTAAAAACCAATTCAAGAATTCAGGGGCTGGTCCAACACTTCAAAGTAAAGAATGTTGTATATCAACGTATATCTGGAAATGATTAGTTTACTGGTTATCTCTTAATTTGCATTTTTAACATAAAAATTTATTTCTGTGGACTGGTTAATCTTATCGAGCTGAAATTTTGTATACTGCTAAGGTACCTAGAAGTTTACTTGTAAAAAATAATGAACCTGATTTCTTAATCAATTTCAAAATGATGACCATGTAAACTTTCTAATTGTTAATATCTTTGGCAACTGCTGGTTTATTTAAATATCATTTATATAAAAAATATTAAATGCTTTAGGACATAGAAAATTACATCTTATTATTCAAATCCGTTCATAAATAACAAAGTTATGGCAAAACATTTTGAAGTAAATCAGTCTAGATTAAAAAACCAGTTTTCATTTCCTCTCAAATAAAATTAAATAAGTACATGATCTCAACTGGAATTGTTTTAAAATTGTCACCATGTAACAAATTATAATAATTCAGTAATATTGAAAATATTATTAAATCATAAAAATATTATTGAAAAAGTAATTTGTTTACCATCTTTTTGTTTAATCACAAGATGCTGGTTATTAATGCTGGTGATTAAACAAATTTTTTTTTCAGTTAAAATTTATTCAACAACAATAAATTATCGTATCAGATTATAAAAGAAACTAAATTTTGAAACAGTTGCTAAAAATGGCATCCCTAATTCAAAATACATGATCCAAGCATTTTTTATTGACTACTGTAATAATTTTCAAAGACACCAGGTGTTTGATGAATCCTGTTGATCCCATTTAGAATTCTTGTATGCAGTTCTTCTATGCTATCCACGGGGTTGTTGTATACAAGTGGCTTTAAATGACCTCATAAGAAAAACATAAAGAGGATTGAGATGTTAAGACCGTGCAGGCCATGCTTCTGGGCCACCTCGAGTAATCCATCTGTTTGGTTATACTTCATTTAGATGATCTCAAACTTAAAATCTGTAATGAGCTGAAGCCCCATCCAACATAAACTACATTTTGTTGCATATGTTTACTGGCAAATCTTTGATTAAAACTGAAAGATCATTCGTCAAGAAATATAAATATATTTCATCATTGAATGTTTCAGGTAAAAAAGAGACAAATAAGTCGTTACCCAGAATACCAGGCCATATGCTTACAGAAAGCGAATTAGTGATAATTTTCTGAAAGGTCATAAGGGTTTTCAGTAGACTGTATGTTGGTATTAAGAATGACCATTTTAGCGAATGAAAAGTATCAAGATCTTGATTCAAACCTGTGACCTTCTGGATAAAAGTTAAGACAATCAGAGTGGCATTGTCAATTTATCTGCTGGATGACTGAGCAATGAAATTCAATGTGACTGCTAAACCTTACTTAGGAAAAGAGTTTAACTTGTTCTTTACTTATCTAGGTCTAATGTTATGATTAATAAAACCATATTTAGTACACATTTATAATATTGTATAATGTAATTTCTAATATAATTTTAATAACTTGAAATTATTATTTTATATTTTCCATCCAGTAATAGGATAAATATATCTATTATTTTAATAATGTATAACTCAATAATGAAGATAACATTTATAAGATAAGTAATGAAATATTTATTTTTGAAATAATTATATTAAATTTGTGTAATATTAATTTAATAAACTTTCTTTATCTTCCAGCTTGCATAAACGTGTTTTGTTACAACAAATAAGTTTATTACTCCATATCTAATATTTGTCCACAGTCTCATCATTGTTGCTTGAATTGATACATCAGATACTAAGAAACTTCAGGTACGTTTTTTTTTTTTTTAATTTATAATATAATGGAATAAAAATTGCTTGAAATTTTCTATCAATTGTAAAGAT
The DNA here is from genome assembly GCA_010016005.3 of Zanna intricata. Lineage (NCBI taxonomy): Eukaryota > Metazoa > Arthropoda > Insecta > Hemiptera > Fulgoridae > Zanna > Zanna intricata. Next base: position 3,856 of record JAAAKQ030197197.1, read on the forward strand.
TGGACACTCAACTATGCTTGAAATTTATTTTTCATTATTTACCCCTACAAAAGCCTGTTTGTATAAATTAGTCCATTTGTTTTAAACTTAAGTGCACTAGCTCAAGGGGCAGCTAATCTGTTAAGATCAGGTGTAATTTATGGTACAAGTGTTATTTAACTAATTCTAATTTCACATTTTTCATTAAAGTGTGTCCAGATATGCTAATTAAGCATTTGTTAAATTAATTAAAAATTAATTTATAAATTATTCTAATGCATCTTTAACAAGTTCTCCTATCTTACTATTTCTTGACTGAAATGGAAATTTCCCTTGTGTATAAGTATTTTTTAAGTATAAATGTAATGTGAGATAAAATGAAAAAGTTTAATGAAGTTGTATATGGGCTTTTTTTTATAAAAAAAATAAACAAAAAAAACAATTTTTCAAAGCTTGACTCTTGTAATTTCTAAGATTCAGTATTATTTATAATAAAAATGAAATTATAATGATAGCTCTCCAAAAATGTATTCTTCACCAAAAAAAAATTAATAACAAATTTTTTATTTTTCTGCCTGAGGTAGACTTCATTAATTTTATTTTGTCTATAGGCTATAGACAAAATAAAATTATGTATATATTTATATTTTTTCTGCCACCTTTTTGCTAATATTTTTTTGCTTCATGTATTTTAGGACTCTATAAAAAAAAACAAAATGAGTTCATATTTTTGTAAGTAAAATTCTTTAGAAATAGTTAAAAATATTTTTTTTTTTTTATTGCAAGTTTATAATAAATTATTTATGTACAAGTTTTGTTAAAATAAATGTTATTAAAAATGAAAATAAAGATTGTATGAAAACTATATTTTAATACAACATAAAAAAGAACATGTTGGTTCTTGTAAATTGACATACAAGAACTACTCCTGCATCTTTATTTCTGTTGGTAGAAGCAAGAAAAAATGTGTTTATACACGCTTTCCTATTTGAAAAGTATATACAGTATTGGTCATAATTGTTCCAAATTTTATTTTTTTCGGTGGAAAAATTATTTTAAGTATTTATTTTTTCATTATTTTTAACTAAATAAATTGATATTTGAAGTACAATTTCTTCTCTTATCATATTAGTTATTTGAAATTATCTGAATAATTTTGGCAGCACTAGGTTTTCTCTGTGAATAAGCCAACAGGAAAAATTAATACTGCAATAAATTAAAAGAACATTGATACAATGTGCAATTTTTATCCAAAGTATAAAATCTGAATTGTATTTAAAGAAAAATGTTGATAGTTACTTAAAATATATTTGGTTTCTGATGTAATTCTCTTTTGCACCCAGTTTTATTAAAGATATTACTACTTTTTTTTTTCAATAAAAAAAAGTTCCTCCATTAAATCTGTTTATTATTTTATTTCAAAATAATTAGTGACTACCCTCTTTTTAATAATTTTATTAAAATGGCCATTCAAGGTGAGTTTTCTATTTAAAATAGTTTAACATAACATCAAAATAGTGTTATCTAGCAAAACACCATCAGTCTCTTCAGGTTGTCTTTTTAATAAAAAAAGTACCCTTTATCAGATACCAATTATCGAATACCAATTATTAGGGATGAATTGCATGCAGGGACCGTCTGAAAAGTCTAATCAACCTGTTTATATTGATTTATTTATCTGTTTATTAATTTTTGAACATGAATGGCTTAATCAATGATTTTTTGGCATATGATTTCTTAATTATGATGTCTTTAGGACAAAATGTTGGGATAAAGTTCAATGTGTATTCAATTTTGGACAAACTGGCTGCAAAGTATACATGTTTGAATTTTCAAACACTTTCCCCCTCTTGTCAAATAAACTTTTTTGTGACTTACAAGTGCAGGAAGCATTTCAAAAAATTACTTTAAGAAAATAATTCAGCAAATAAAATTTTAATTAAATATTTTTTTGAAGTTAATATTTTTTTGGAATGAGTGGATTTTCCTCTTGTTAATTAATGGTCTAAAACTAGAATAGCATTTAGTTAATTTATTATAAAGAGCATAATAGACATATCATATTATATTCAAAATATCATATTGATATTTTGTGAAAATTCAAAAATTCATCAACATACAGAACACTGTGCCAAATAATAAAAAATAACAACATAATAATCACCAAACAGCAACAGAACTTGCTGAAAAAAAAAATAATATCAAAAGTCAACTTTTGTGGGACTGATGTGTTTGATGGTTATTTTGTTATTTTAAATAGACTAATTATTCATAAAAAATTCTTCAATGAATTTCATAGTTTGTAATTACATAGTTGAATTTTCATAATCATGGTTAAGAGGTTCTTCAGAACATGATATGTTGCAAAACTACTAAACAAATTTAAAATTGTTCTGAGATTTGCAAAAGAGATTAAATCAGGAAATGTAATAACATTAAATGTAAAAAAAAAATGTAAAATTTTATAATATGGTATTAAAACTCAACTTTATTAGATAAATATCTATACGCACATGGTATCACTAATAAAACATTTATCATAAAAGTAATAATAGTGGTAAGTACTAAAGTAAGGTGGTAAACTGTGTTTCTATAACCTGATGGTTTTGCAACATAAAAAATCTCTCAACAAGTAGAACTTCAGAAAACAAAGTATGTGAAATGAAGTAAAATGTTACTGGCTAAGGTTGTGTTCAATGAACGGGTCCTGTGCATTACTGAGTTTGATGATGATGAATGCAGTTTACTGGAGAATTTTGACTTTTTTTAATGGCTAATGTTCTTAGTATTCAATGCCCTCCCAAAAAAAAAAAATTATACCTGAGAGTAAAAACAATAGTAATGAATCTTTTTTTTGTATTTAATTTAATATGAACTAAGATTTCCCATTAAACTTTCTAATAAATAAAAATTAATTAAAATAAAAGATGCACTAAATATAAATTTATGTTGTAACATTTTTAAATGACTATAAAATTCACGTTTATTTCACACAATTGAACAAAATAAAAGTTCTTTAATTAAAATTTAGTATGATTAATATGTTTAAAAAAGTTCAAATTAAAGAAAAACAGAAAAAACAGCATAATTCAATTTCAAATTCAATTTTGCTGGGTTCACATACTTAGAAAAAGCCACACTATGAAAATGTTTATTATTATATGATGCAAGGGTAAATGAAGCTATGGTGTCTAGAATACACATCTAGATATTCACTGTTCAGTTATTTTAAGGAAGTTTCTACTCTTTCATAAAACCCATTTATGGTTACCTGTGATAATAGATGAATTTTTGTAATAAGTAACCTATGCCAATTTGAAATTCCAGTTTTAATTCAGAAACCCAGAAATTTTACAAGACACCATAAAGGTAGGTAAAGATATGTTATTATTTTTAAATGCTTACTTCAGTCTTTCACTTAACTCATTAGTAGATTTTATCAGCCCTTTTTTATTTATTAAGTAGCATCTGTTGCTATGTATACTAGCTCAAAATTTAATCTGTGTACAGTTAGTTATTTATGAAAGAGTTGTTACTTAACTTTAGCAATTGGTAGATTCATAATCAAGCATTCAAAAAGTTTATTCTAATTATTTATATCTAATTATTTTGGACTAAATACGGTTAGCTTTGCAAACTTGATATGTTAATTTTATATATTTAGAAATGTATGACATAATATTTAATTAAAGTTATGTTTTACTGTTAATTTTTTTATTATTAACACTTCTTTTGTTATTACTATCTTATATTACAAAATTTCAGATTTTAATTAAGGATTTTATAATGGATATACCAACTACATCAAATGATGCAACTAATAATACCCAGCTACCTAGTCAGGTTGAAGAAAAAATTACTAAACAAAATATTCCTATTGTGAAAGTTTCTTCTCCAAGTGATTCTGAAAATGAACCTAATGCTCCTGCTAATGACCAACAGGTTGTAAGATATTATTTTAATTGTGTTCATAGAGTTACAAATCTACCAGTTGTTGTAGAAATTATAAATTATACGAATGGAATGTATAAAAAAATTAAGGTATGTATTTTCACATTTATATCTTTGAATGTTTTTTATAGTAGCACAACTGAATTTTGTGTTAGGTGGATCTTCCTTATTTTTGTTTGAATTAATTAAATGAAGATATTATTATCAATTCTGCATCAAGTGGATTGCTGGATTAGTGAACAGTTTCTTGCTACCTATGACATTCTTTTGTGGTACACTATCCCTCTGTTTTACTATTATCAACAATACTTCAGATATCCAACATAGAAATTCTGCACATTTATGTCTTAATGCTTTCTAAACTTTGACAAGTAATATTTTGATCTACTCATGTTAAAAAAAAAAAAAAAAAAAACATTGGCAGTGATGTTGAACTTGCCTAACATTTGCACAAAGGTTAAAATTGATATCTCCTAGTGATAAACTTGAAAATTGTTGTTACCTTTATGGCCTTGCATATTTGTTTATTTGCTTTCTTAGGAAACAGAACTAGGAAATAAAATTAGCTAATAAAATTTTTGTAAACTTTTTGTAAGGCACAACAAAAAAATTTGCTAAACTGTCTTACAAGACAGATACAATATACACAATACAAACAGACAGTTTAGATACAATATAAACTTTCATATTAAAGATAATTCTTAAAATTATTTGAAATTTACTTGTATTTTCTACCTTTATGAGGTTTGTCCAAAAAGTATCTGACTTTGTGCTTTAGCTGGCAAAAAAAAAATAATTGTGATCAATAGGGGTCAATAGTTACAACCTGGAAGCTACAACCTGTACAACCTTTTTTCGATGATACACTCACTTTTGTAAGCACTTCTTGATTTCTTTTTACTGAATAGCTGACAGCTGCTTTGTCACATTCTTTTTAATTTCCTCTACATCTTCAATTCTTTTTCCTTTACAGTGTACCACATATACAATCTCACTGTCCATGTCCATATTATACCACTCATCAATCCTGTGTGGACAATGAATTGTATTATAGTGGTCTAAACAAGATGAAAGCCCTACATAATTTAAAAATATTCCTGGCTAGAGTTAACATAGTGGAATCTAAAAAATTGCAAACATTGAGCATCAACAAACCTTTAGATCTTGCCAAGCATCGCTCCTGCATAACCAACAGGCTAGCAATATTTATTACAAGCAATATCTCATCCATAATTATCTAGAAGCAAATTAATTCTATAAAATGATACTTTGTAACTTATGTTATAACCTGTTTCCTACCTTATAACATATATATGACCCACAGATGTAGTCCTCTGTAGAGGCATAAATTTTATTCAGTTACTGCAATTGTTTGGGAAGGTAAAGCAGGGCTTTAATAAAGTGGGTTTATTTGGCCTTATACGAAAAGAGATTCAAAAGTAATTTTCAAGTTAATTAAAATTTCTACTGTTAATTTTTATCTTATCTTGAAGTGCTATCAGTAAACATGTTTGATATTTTCAAGATTCTATCCTGGTACAAAAAAAAAAAAAACTGAGAAATAAAAAAATTATTTCTTATTTCTCTTTTCTTTCTGTTTTTAAAAGTTAATGTAATTTGCCTAAAATTACATAACTAGGCAGCAGTCTGCTTTTATCTGTGTAGGTGGATAAAAAATTACTGCATTTAGTTAGTATTTTTTATTCAGATTTATAAAACAAACTGCATATATCTTATTTAAATAATGTACCCACAGTTTACAAAATCATCAACTGTTCCAAGTTAAGGGACTGCAATTTTCTTATTTGATGTAAACATTTAGGGTAAATAAGGATAGAATGTTCTGTAAATAAACTTTCTTGAAATAAAGCAGGTAAAATAAAAATACTGCAAACGTTAACATTTTTTAAAATAATTAACCGAGTGATAGGGAGTGGCATCTTTATTGGTGGGGAGAAATAAAAAATTTGAAAGCAGTTGCTTACATGTTGGAGACTGTCAACCTTTTGTTGTTATACATGAACTTCAATTCCATAATAATATTCAGATTATTCTTAATACTACAGTTTTCTTTATGTATAAGTTTATTAATAAAAATTACAAAAATTTAGAATTGGTACCGAATAACTTTAAAATCTATATTATTGATGTCAAATAAATATTTTTCTCAGAGATTTGTTATTTGTGAGAATACACTTGTGTTAAATTATATTAAGGTGTTCTATTGCATTAATTATTTAGGTTGTATATTATTTTCAAAGCTACAGCTTGTTTTTTGGAATTTGTCATTGTTACTAAAGAAAGATTAATATTTTATTGGAATTAAATTTTTTCAGTCTTTTAACTGTATTACCAGAAGAATTTTCAAACAGTTTGAAAAAAGTTTGACATTTACTGTGCAAACGTTTGGTGAAACTTGTCCATCAATTGAACGTCCCCTTGGAAAACTAGATTCAGTTCTATGTAAAGGACTCGACTTGATTGAGACATATGTTCCAGCAGTTAAATTAACACCAAATGAGGTACATTTTGTAATTTATTCTCACTGCATGTATACACATACAGTTTTTTTTTTAATGATAGGACTTTATGCTTAATGTTTACACTTTACACACCTACTTGCACATTGTATTAATAAAAGAATAAACTTTCAAATAGAGTAGTAAAATAGAACTCATCAAAAGAGAGAAGTCTTTGGATATTTAGATCATCTTCATTCTTGAGTTTTAATAATAATAATAATAAATCTACATTATTAATGCAGCAGTTAACAATAGTATTTAATTAAAAAATCTATTTTTAAATACTGGATCTGGTCACTATTGTATTTAATAATAAGACTAAAAATAAAAATATTTAGATTAAAAATTGAGAATATAAGATCATTTTAAACTGATGTCAGTTAAAAATTTTTCTTAATGTTATGTTAAATAAAAAAAATTGTTCTATTCATAAGCTATTTGAGTTTCATTACTGAGTTTGAATTTCTTGAAATTCACAGCAATGAATTTCTGTTTGTAGATGTAATATTTTTTAAATGGTTTTAAACACATAATTGTTTTTTATTAGCAATATTACTAACAATCAATAGCCTTGAGTGATCCGTGAAGCGGGTGCGGGATTTCTCCAAGCGCACCAATGACGATGGGCACAATTACAACCTCTCGCTGGGTCCCTGACCTGTTCTGCCAAATCCCTCTACTTTGCCAACTTCTCAGCATATTTCTTCTTGATGTTCGAGGCCAGCGGTATCGTCACATCAATGATCCAGGTGACACTTTCCTGCTTTCTAACCACAACAATAGCCGACCGATTATGGGTTACTGGCTTATCCGTGAGGATCGCGCGATCGTAATAAACCCTTCAGCGGTCATTTTCCAACACAGTTAGAGGAGCATACTTATAATAAGGAACAGACACATCAAGAAATCCCAAATCCAGTGCCAGCCTCTGATGGAGAATGCAAGCCATGCTATTGTGTCGAGATGTGTATTCTTTTGGGGCCAGGATCTTACAGCCACTAATCAGGTGCTCCTTAGACTTGCTCGCACTCCCCACACAAACGGCAATCATCCACGACCACGGTTGGGTCCTTAACAATGTGCTTCCGATAATTGAGCGTGGCGATTACCGAATCCTGGATTGCAAACGCAAATCCCTCAGTCTCAGCAAACAGTCTGGCGCACTTCAGCCACTCAAAGGAGGCAGCAAAATCAACTCCCTCATCCAAAATGGAGGTGGCAAATCTCCCATGAAGCTCACCCGCGCGCCACGGACCCATCTTCTGTTTCCCAAAATCGAAGGGGGATCCATGAATGGCACACTACAATCATCCATCTGCGACTTATCTAAGCCTAACTCCATACGTATGTCGACACTGAATTTCTCGACCAGCATAATAAGTGGCTGGACACCCTTTTTGGTGCCGGAAAGAAGCTTTATATCATCCATGTACATGAGGTGACTATAAGAGTATTGGCCAATTATAAATCCTTCAATGGTTGTGGGCTTGTTATTAGGGACAGTCAACACAAGACGGTGCACCACTTATCCATCGCACATCGCAGGAACTCCACAATAAAGGGATCAACCTTATACAAACTAAGCACCCTCACGAGCCAGGAATGTGGCACAGAGTC
>JAAAKQ030197230.1:11134-26863 GCA_010016005.3 Zanna intricata
CCATAAGTTGGTACATAGTCATCCTTTGGACGACCAACAAAATCTCCTTCTGGTTTGAGATTATCTTTTGGTTTAACTACTGGGGCTCTTTCACCTTTAGGTGCCTTCTCTTTTGGTCTAGATTCAAATTCTCCTTCTGGTTTCAAATTATCTGGATGTCTGACAATATCTGCTCGTTCTCCAGGACGCACTTGTTGTGGCTGTGGTCTCTCAAATTCCCCTTCAGGTTTTAAATTATCAACAGGTTTTACAGGTTTAGGACGTTCTCCAGGACTATATTCTTCAGGAGCAGGTCTAACAAACTTTCCTTCTGGATATAAGTTATCCTTAGGTTTTTTAACAGGTGCTCTTTCACCATGTGTAGGAACAAAGTCATCTTTTGGTCTTCCTTCAAATTCACCCTCAGGTTTCAAATTGTCTTTAGGTTTCACCACTGGAGCTCGTTCACCTTTCTTTGGTAAGAAATCATTTGTTGGTCTCCCCTCAAATTCTCCTTCTGGTCTAAGGTTATCTTGAGGTTTCTTCACTGGTGCCCTTTCACCATAAGTTGGTACATAGTCATCCTTTGGACGACCAACAAAATCTCCTTCTGGTTTGAGATTATCTTTTGGTTTAACCACTGGAGCTCTCTCACCTTTAGGTGCCTTTTCTTTGGGCCTGCTTTCAAATTCTCCTTCAGGTTTTAAGTTATCAACAGGTTTTATCACAGGAGCTCTTTCACCCTTTTTAGGTGTGAAATCATCCTTTGGTGGAACAATAAATTGTCCTTCTGGATAAAGATTGTCTTTAGGTTTTACAACTGGAGCTCTGTCTCCATAAGTTGGAACATAATCATCTTTTGGTCTACCCAAAAATTCACCTTCAGGTTTCAAATTATCTGGGTGGTGGATAATGTCTGCCCTCTCACCTGGTCGTACTTTTGTTGGTACAGGCCTTTCAAAGTCTCCTTCAGGTTTGAGATTATCAGTAGGTCTTATTTGTTTGGGTCGCTCTGCAGGTGTATACTGTTCTGGTTTTCTTTTTTCAAAATCACCCTCTGGTCGTAAATTATCTTTTGGTTTGACTACTGGAGCTCGTTCTCCCCATGTTGGTATGTATTCTGGTTCTTTCTTTGCAAATTCCCCTTCTGGTTTTAAATTGTCCTTTGGCTTTACCACTGGAGCTCTCTCTCCTTTTGTAGGGGTGAAATCATCCTTTGGATATGCTTCAAAATCTCCTTCTGGTCTCAAGTTGTCCACTGGTTTAACCACAGGTGCACGCTCTCCTTTTGTAGGCATGTAATCATCTTTTGGTTTACCTTGAAATTTTCCTTCTGGCTGCAAGTTATCTTTTGGTTTTTTAACAGGAGCTCTTTCTCCATATGTAGGTACAAAATCATCCTTAGGACGCCCTTCAAATTCTCCCTCAGGTTTCAAGTTATCTTTAGGTTTTACCACTGGAGCTCTGTCACCTTTCTTTGGTGAAAAATCATTTTCTGGTCGTTTAGCAAATTCACCTTCAGGTTTTAGATTATCTACTGGCTTGATAACTGGAGCTCTATCCCCATATGTTGGAACAAAGTCATCTTTTGGTCTTCCAGTGAAATCACCTTCAGGTTTTAGATTGTCTGGATGTTTGACAATGTCAGCCCTTTCTCCTGGTCGCACTTTTGGTTTTTCAGGTCTTTCAAATTCACCTTCTGGTTTTAAATTATCAGTAGGTTTATAAGGTTTTGGGCGTTCAGCATGTCCTACTTCCTTTGGTTGTGGTCGTTCAAATTCCCCTTCTGGTTTAAGATTATCAGTTGGTTTTACTGGGCGAGGTCTTTCAGCTGGTAAATACTTCTGTTCTTCAGGTCTTTCAAACTCACCTTCAGGTTTTAAATTGTCTTTTGGTTTAACTGGTTTTGGTCGTTCAGCAGGTTTTACTTCTACTGGAACAGGTCTTTCAAAATCACCCTCTGGTTTAAGATTGTCCAGATGTTTGATTGGTTTTGGTCTTTCTGCTGAAAGTACTTCAGCAGGTTTTGGTCTTTCAAATTCACCCTCTGGTTTAAGATTGTCTGTGGGTTTAATTGGTTTGGGTCTTTCACTTTTACCTACTTTGGTAGGTGTTGGTCTTTCAAATTCACCCTCAGGTTTTAGATTGTCTGTAGGTTTTACTGCCTTTGGTCTTTCTCCAACAGGAGCCTTTTCTTGAACTGGTCTTTCAAATTCACCCTCTGGCTTTAGATTGTCAGTAGGTTTGAATGGTTTTGATCTTTCTGCTGGAATCACTTTAGTTGGTGTTGGTCTTTCAAAATCACCCTCAGGTTTTAAGTTATCTAAGTGTTTGATTGGTTTGGGTCGTTCTGCAGGGGCTACTTTAATCGGTGTAGGTCTTTCAAATTCTCCCTCGGGTTTTAAATTGTCTGTAGGCTTAATGGGTTTTGGTCTTTCTGCTGGAATAACTTTCTCAGGTGTAGGCCTTTCAAATTTCCCTTCTGGTTTTAAATTGTCAACAGGTTTTATTTGCTTAGGACGTTCAACAAGAGTAGGCTTAGTGGGAGACTCAGGACGGTCAAATTCACCTTCTGGTTTTAGATTATCACGTGGTTTTTTGGGCTGAGGTCTTTCACTCACAAGAGGCTTATAATCGTCCTTTGAAGAAGGTGATCCCTCAAAAGGCCCTTCAGGCTTAAGATTGTCAAAATGTCTCTTTTGAGGTTGACGAACATCCTTAATATCAATTGTTTTATATACTTCCTTACTAGTAGTGGTCGACTCAAAAGTTCCTTTTTCAGTTGTTAAGTTATCTCTATGATGTATCTGGGTGACCTTAGTCAAAGGATGCTCTTTAAATTCTTCTAGAGAAGTAGTTTCAAAATATTGTTCACCATCTTGTTTAGTCCATGTCCTTCGTCGTTTTGGTTTTTCTCTTTCTACTATCTTTTCGGGGAAGTCTATTTTTGAAGAAGAATCAAATGTCATCTCACCTTCTGTGATAAGGTTATCTCTTCTTCTTTTTACTTCAACTCGAGTAGTTGTTTTATGGCCCTGATAGGCTTCTCTGGAACTAGTTTCAGAGTAAAATTCACCAACTTCCATTTTCAGATTATCATCTCGTTTCCTTGGTTTCTCTGGTCTCACTGGCCAGCGCTCTGGATAGTCATCCTTAGTGTGGGAGGTAACCTAGAATCATGAGAAATTTTACTAACTAAAATTTAATACTGACAGTCTAAAACAAATATGTAAGTAAACAACAAAACAAAATATTAAACTGCTCTTAACTTAAAACAATTATGGCTATTTTCAGACTTGAAATAAAATAAAAATTAGAACAGACAGATACAGATTAAACATGTGTTAAATGAACTGTTTATTTATTCCACAGCAGTATTGGGAATACAAAGTATGAGTAAAACTGAATAATTAATGCAAAAGATATTTAAGATTTACTATAAAATATAGTCGGAATAAACTAAAAAAAGCAAATAAAACTTTTCCGAATAGTCAAAAATTACACTAATAATCATCAAAAATCTATTAATAGTTAAATTGAATGCACTGATTATGCAACTCATATGACATAGTGACTGACAATTGTAAACATTTCATAAGTCTATGATTTTTAAAGCAGTTTCTATTCTTTCACTTAGTTCACATATTATGTAAACCGTAGTTAATCCTGAAGCATCTTTACTATGAAAAATTATAGGCAAATTAGTAAAAAGAATTCTAAATAGAATGTGGACAGGTTTTGATACTAATTCATTTTGTACTCTTTCATCTTTTCCTTTAAGTTAAAAATATTTCATATCTTAATATTTAAGTTTCTGATTCTATTTTCTCCTTACTTGCAGTCATTTGATGATGTAATAATCTAACTTCTGCAATCCAGACTTGATCTTCTTTTTGAAATTATCATTTTTTTGCTTCTAATCAGTACTACTAGTACAACATATAATTTAGAATTTTAATCCAATTTCTTTTCTTTTTTAGTATTTGTTAATTTTTCTGTGAATATGCTTAGAATTTATTTGATCCATCACAGTCACTCACATTCTAAGTTATTAAAAAAAACTATACTTGCTATAAGAACTTTCATTTAATATTTTTTTATTTTTTTTATCTTAATGGATATTTTTCAAGAAATCTTTAGTGTTTTGATCACTGCACTCTTTTACATGTTTTGTCAATAATAAATCCCTCTCAGAAAACTATTATTTTTATTACTATCTAATGTATTGTCATCTGGTTAAGAAGTTATACTGAATTTTACCTTTAAATATAGCTACACCCTATAGTCATCAACTTATCTCTTCATTAAATACATTGTCAAATAATAAAAGTTTGAGTTATACTACAATTTTATATGACTTCTTTATTTGTTTTAATTTATGGTGCCAACTGTGCTTGTATGTTCACAATAGAAGTATTCCAAAACAAATTTTAATGGTTTTAATAATGATAAGAAATTCTTCTAATTAATATGTTTATAATTTCATTGTAGTATAACAGTCTATATAGCACAACAGTCTAGATTGATTACTATATTCACTTTGAAAATCAATAAATCCAATCTAGGTTTCCAAATTAAACTCCCAGGATTTCCTAAAACACATTTTGATCATCCTCAATTGTATTTTCAGTGATACAGTTCAATCTGTTAAGTATCTTTGAATATATTTTATTGGATGCGCTAACATATTTATTCCAACAAAATCTTTAACTTTTCTTAAACATTCAAATTATACTCATCTTCTGTTTTATAAACTCTTTTTTTCAGTAAACATAATATACATCATCCAAACAATGCATATGATGTCCCAACATATTTCCTTAGGAGACCCTTCATTAAACTACACTTTCCTATAATACCTACTTCAGGATTTGGAGAGGCAGTTAGCTGAAAGTATCATATTTTAACTATAAAAGAAAAATACTGGATTAGTTAACAAACTGCTTATCGGAAAATAGCATGTACAATTAATATAAAAAACTATTTTACAATTAATCTGGCCATACTCTATTAATTTTATGAACTAACTTACTTACATAATCAACTAGAATTATGTAACACAAAATTGACAAAGTAACAACTTTAACTTATAACACATTGTTTTCAATATTTTATATGAAAATGAAATCATCATGTACCTGTTCATTCATACATCAGAATACATGTGAAATTATGCGCCTAGAAAACTAATTTTTTGCAGGAAGATTCTACTATTTTCCAAAGTTCCTGCTTAGAAATATTTTTTCAATTCAATCCTAATTCAAAGGGTGAAGATAATAGTTGAACTAACTGATCAAATTATATAATTTCTTCTATCTCCTAAGCACCATAAATAACAAATTGTTTATATCAATTATTCTTCTCCAAATAGAACTTTTAGCTGTAAGTTCTAACCCCTAAAGAATATTCAAACCCTTAAATTTAAATTCTATAGTTCCAATTTTAGGAATTTGATGCTAAATTCCTATGTATTTGTTACAGTGTGAGCACTTAGAAAACTACAAAGCCAAAAATTGTAACAATAAATGGAAAAAATTTAGAAAGCGCTCAACCACAAATGTATGTACCATATTCATTTCTATAGATACATAAATAAGGTACATATAAGATACATAAATAAGATACATATAAAGCACAACTCGCTTGTTCATCAAATTATCTCCAGAACCTGTAGTCTTAAGAAATTAATTATTTTTGAAAAGTTCATAAAATGTAACATCTGCAATTTTTTTTCAAATTAATGCATGATTAATGACTATTAATTCTATACCTACATTAAAGTACAGTACTAATTACCAGACTTCTGGGTAGTGACTTTCTACTGATTCCTATTAATGGATCAATTTTTTACCTCTGATAGATCTTAAGAACAAAAGCTAATTGATTATAAGAAATATTTATTTATAGAATTTGGACCCATATCAGTTAATTCAGCTAGTATTTACTTTTGTGCACTAACATATCTAAGCTACTTTTGAGATGGGCCACTTATCTCATAAATTATACTTATTGTACAGTGTAATATATGTGTTTTATAAATGTAAATGTATGTGTTGAATATGAAAAACTATTATACTAATATAAAGTAATTCTTATTACTGTAATTGTTGAATTTTTAATGTGTTTTTATCAATATATCATTGATTTGGTATTCACTAAATGGCTTGTCTCTATCAGAAAATATATTCCATTTGTAAAAGTACTGTGTTTGTACTAAATTAATTAATTTACTTCAGTTCGTTTTAAAATATGAAGTGAATAGTAAAACAAAAATATTTCATTTGTTAGTTTTTACTCTTTTTTTTATTTTAGTAAGAAGCTGAAAAAAATTACAGCTAAATGTGCCGCTTTACTTTATATAGATAAAGGTCACTACCCAACATCAGCCAATATCACCATAAATAATCAAAGAGTATGATTATGCATGTACTACCAGAAGGAAAGTTAGATGAGAGTTTGAAATTAGGAAAAGAAAAATTTAAAACACTTTGCAAATGCAGGTATGTTTGGAAAGGTTAAATAATGTGAAGTATTTAAAATGATTATCTCTCATAACTTTATTATTAAACCTCAAAAAAATATATGTTTTACTAAAAAAAATGTTTTGTTGTGTAGTTTTGCCTACTAAATTGGTGGTGTAGTAGCAACTCTTTTTTTTTTATCCTAAGGTAGAAGGTTTGAATCCAGTAAGAAATGGTATATTCTCTTATCATATGAATTTCCAAGCATTATTTCCTCTGGTATCCATGTTTATTTTTTACTGGAACTGAGTGAAGTGGTCACTATGTCTCTGAAACTGTCCAAAAATTGTGTAAAAACCCTAGATTTCACAAAAACCTACTGGCTGAGATACGTTATAGGTAAAGCCAGGTCTTCATTCCTGCTTAAATTCAGATCTAGATTTACACATCCATGTTTGTGTCATACGCTTTAAGAATTATTTATGAAATTGCTCTTTTTATAAGTATGTTTTAAATACATTTATAATCAATGACACTTACCTCAAATTTTCCCTCGCCAATCGTCAAATTGTCAGATCTGCGTCTGACAAGTTGGGTGCGCTCAGTAGTATCAAATCGTTTGTATTCACTGCGATTTGTTGTTTCAATATCTAAGTCACCTTCTAGTTTTGTCCAAGTATTTCTTCTAACTAGTGAAGGACGTTCTCCAGGTTCACCTCTAAATTCAAGTTGTTTTGTGGTGATTCCTGGAAAAGTTTCATTTATTAATCATATTAATATCCCAGTAAAATATTGCAATTACTCTATTGTTTTTTTTAAATTATTTTATTTATTTCTGGTAAGAGATTTGTTATCATAATATGTTATGGTGTTTTCTCACATTAAGTGAAAAACATATGTTGTGTTTTTTTTTACAAAATACAAATATCACCACATTTATCTGCAACACAACCTTTAAGTTTCATTTTACACGTAATAAAACCATAGTATATTACTTTGTCATTATAAAACTTCCAACTTTTATACATGTAAAATTCCATCATTGGTTGGATATTTTGTAATTAATAAAGATGTAAATGACTATTTTATAATATGCTTGTAATAATAATGTTTGATACGAATGTAGAAAGACTACACAAGGACTTCAGCCAGTAAACATTCTGATTTGTTTTAAGGACCTTCTAAGTAATAAATTAAACAGAAATCTAATATTTTATTCAACTTTAAAAATATACTATGAACAAAATTTTTGAATCTCACAAAATTGAAACATAAAAAAATTTATGTTTTTGCTCTTTCCTCTACATCTAGTAATTTTAATTTTTTTTGTTCTACTTTTTTTCTATAGATTTGAACGGTGAAGATGTAGTCTTTATTAAGACTACATCTTCTACCTTACAAATAAATTTAATCTTGATATTATTAAAAAAAAAATAATAATTTTAATACTAATTGAATTAATTACCTGTAAATTCACCTCCAGTAGTTAGGTTATCTTCTTGCCTATGAATTTCGGCTCTTTCTCCTTTTACAACCTTGAATTCTTCAGTGATTGTTCTTTGACCAAGGAATTCACCCTCTGGTTTAAGATTATCTTCAGGCTTTCTGACAGGAGCTCTTTCTCCATGGGTTGGGGCTTTTGTAATTTCAGGTCTTTCAAAATTTCCTTCAGGTTTTAGATTGTCACTTGGCTTTATTGGTTTTGGTCTTTCTGCTGGCTGTATCTTTGTTGGAGTTGGCCTCTCAAAATCTCCTTCTGGTTTTAAATTATCTGCTGGTTTAATAGGTTTTGGTCTTTCAGCAGGAAGTACTTTAGAAGGTGTTGGTCGTTCAAATTCACCTTCTGGTTTTAAGTTATCTAATGGTTTTATAGGTTTTGGCCGTTCTGCTGGACCTACTTTTGTTGGTGTAGGACGTTCAAATTCACCTTCTGGTTTAAGATTGTCTGTTGGTTTAAATGGTTTTGGACGTTCAGCTGGAGTGACTTTTGATGGTTCAGGCCTTTCAAATTCTCCTTCTGGTTTGAGATTGTCATGTGGTTTATATGGTTTTGGACGTTCTGCTGGGCCAATTTTTGTAGGTGTTGGTCTTTCAAAATCACCCTCAGGTTTCAGATTGTCAGGGTGCTTTACTATAGGAGCTCTTTCACCAGGACTATAACCTGTTGGGTGTGGTCTTTCAAATTCACCTTCAGGTTTTAGATTATCTTGTGGTTTATGAGGTTTAGGTCGTTCTGCAGGTTTAACTTTTGTAGGTTCTGGTCGTTCAAAGTCACCCTCAAGTTTAAGATGGTCTGGATGTTTTACAACAGGTGCTCTTTCTCCTGGCTTGAATTCTTCTGGTCTCCGTTTTTCAAATTCTCCCTCAGGTTTAAGATTATCAGGATGTTTGACAATGGGTGCTCTTTCACCAGGGCCATATCTTGAAGGTTGAGGCCGCTCAAACTCACCTTCTGGTCGTAAATTATCAGATGGTTTAAATGGTTTTGGCCGTTCAGCAGGTCCAATTTTCTCTGGTTTTGGCCGTTCAAATTCTCCTTCTGGTTTTAAATTATCAGGATGTTTTATTATTGGAGCACGTTCACCAGGTCCAACTTTAGGCTTTTCAGGTCTTTCAAATTCTCCTTCTGGCTTCAAATTATCAGGATGTTTTATTATTGGGGCACGTTCACCAGGTCCAACTTTAGGTTTTTCTGGTCGTTCAAACTGTCCTTCTGGCTTTAAATTGTCTTCAGGTTTGCGTACTGGTGCTCGTTCACCTCGTACAACAGGGAAGTCCTGTTTTCTTTGTGGAGTATATTCTCCTTCTGGTCGTAAGTGATCTTCAATCTTGTACCTAAAGCAAACAAGAATCTATGTTAAGCAAATAATATGAAAAAGAAAACTCTTATTCAAACTTGAAAGTAGTTGTACAAATTGTGTACAGTTGTGTAATTGTGTATTATACATAACATTTTACATTTTTACTATATTGCTAATAATCCTTTAATAATTACGTATTTATACTTAATACATTTAAGTTAAATGTAAATTATTTTATTTTGTATAAGTTAAAATATAATAAAATAATATAATTAATATATATATATATTATGAATTGTTATTTATTTAAGCATTCTAATAAGAAGGTGAAGAAGGTTTCTAAATATTAGAAAGGAAGATCATCCATTCCTATTTATGCACAGTATTTGGAAACATTTGTGGAATTTATCTTACAACTAATTCTTATCAGTTAATTTTAATTTTAAAATTAATGTATACATAAAAATTAACTTATATCAAAATAAAGGTTAATTTGATGTAAACCTAGTATATTAAATATCAATAACTTATTATTATTATTATTTTGTGAAAATTCTTCATTGGCCAATTCTGAATCATAAACATTATCATTTCTGTCTGTTATAACATATCCATCTTACCATACTGCAGATCAATCAATTTGCAAAGGGTCTCACCCAGCCACATGTTGCATGTCAGACACCATCCTTCAACTTTCTATAACCTCCTTGTAGTAATAAATAGCTTCATACCTACATTTACCTTTCTGAATTATATTCAGGAGGGCAGGAATGTTTATCTTCCTAAACTTAATCATTGATTTCCATTAATCTAAAATTATAACTATTTTTATTTGTTATTCTTACTTGGGTTGTCTTTCTGCTTTTTTGGGTTCAAACTCAGAGCGATAATTGGAAGTTGCATCCAATGGACCCTCTGGAAGATGAAGTTCTGTGTGCAGGCGTTGGAGTTTAGGACGTTCCACTTCTTCAGGCCGCCAAGGATGAAATTCCTCATGCATAAGTGAGTCTTTGGGTAATGGAGCTGGGACCCATTCCAGAGGAGGACCTTCATCTTGTGGCTTGTGTGTACAGCGGTGTCGTCTGTAAATCATGAAAATTTGTTAAAGTTGGCTTGCTTAAGAATTATTAATATTATAATGAAAAATTAAATATTCTCTTAAAATAAATGAGTCAGGATTTTTTTATGCTCATTCTCTTTTTATGTTTGTAAATTTTTTTATTTTAATCTTGTATTCTAACTCTTTTTCTATTTTGTTTAATGTACTAATATAAAAGCACACTTTTTATGCTAATACATTGCTAATCATCTCAAGAAGGCTGTAAGAAATAAGAATTCCTCTCTTTGGGAATCTTTGGGAATTTTTTATATTTGAAATTTTTAAGAATGACCAAATTTATTTCTTGAGTTGAAATATTATCCTTTATTTAGAAGTAGTATTTTCTAACATACCCTTTTTTTCTAAACAATTAATTTTTTTTTTGTTTAACCTCCGGAACCACAATTAAGTATATCTTCAGAGGGATGAAATGAATGAATTGTAGCATGTGTGAAAAATGCCATGCCTGACTGGGATTTGAACTTGGGACCTCTGGATGAAAGACCGAGACACTACCACTCGGCCAGAGGCCGGCTCAAAACAATTACACTTTGTTAGCTGTTCATGGTGGTAATTGAATTAAATTTTGTGTGTATGCATGCATGTTGTGTATTATGTAATATGTAATAGTACAAAATTCTGCTTCATTCGGTTAACTAAATTCAAAGAATTATGTGTTTTTTAAGAAGTATATGATAAATATAATTGCAGTTGTGTTGTATCAATAGTGATATAATTATTTGATACCACAATAAATCAGCGATGTATGATATTGAAATATTGACATGACCATGAAATAAGCATCTTTTGTACAAGTTATCATTATTCATATATGATAATTAATTGTTTTATGCAAACACAGATACAATTACAGATGGCATAACAATAACATCGGTAGTATTACAATAGTGTTTACATTAAACAAACTGTACTATTTACCTTATAATTTGTTATGTAGTTGTGTTTTTTTAGATATATTTGTTATTTATAGTAAGAAAATATAATAATTTCAGCAATTTTAAACGTTGTGTCCATAACAGCAATAATTATTATTGTTAGATAAAGGATAATCACCACTACCTATAAAATCCATGGTTTTAGTCTGAATGTAAAGAAACAGTACAAATATTTTTTTTATTTTGTTGTTAAACTCTTTATGAATAGATTTTTGAAAGTTTTGCCCTTGAGAAATGTCTTAGAATTTTATGTATAATACTGTGGTACTTTTATGTTTTTTGTTGTTTAACTTTAATAGTCTTTTTCTACAAAAAATTTGTATATTCTATTTTAACTGAATAAAATACTTATGAAACTTTCAGTTTGGATTTTGTTAAAAAATTATTTGCCTTTTTTCATTATTTTAAAATTCATTATCACTATTTAATTAAATTTTTAATTTGCATATTAATTTATGATGTATGATAAAGAAGTAACTATTTCAAATAGATAATTATACTTTGAGTGGAAGTTTGGTTTACTGAATGTGGTTTCTTCTATTAGCCAATAAAAAGTTTTTACTTTACATTATTTTATGTTTCTTATGCTACAACTGATATTTCAAGCATTGTTGATTCCAATGGCCCCTTTTTTCCATTGGCTCCCCAATGGAAAAAAGTTGATTCTAATACTTCATTTATTCATTTTAAAGCACATTATGGAAAGTAATAATAACAATAATCATAATAACAAAAACTAAAGCTTATAAAATTTATCATTTTTAAAAAACTTTTTTTTAAATTTTGAACAAACTCTTTCCACAAAGAAAAAGTTACCGATCTTTAGGTAACAGAAAATATTTTCAAGGAACTAAAACAAAGAAACTTTGCGAGAAGCATGTTTAAAATTTTAATTGTGGTTCCTCTCCAGTGAAAATAGATATTCTCCTTCCAGTTCTTACTTCTATAATAGATAAAAAAAAAAAAAAATGGTGACCAGAAAAACACCACATAATTCTATTTATTTTTAATTAAGCTTTTACATTTCTGATATAGCTACCAAATATTAATTTGGATTTCTTAATGTTTTAACTAAAATTTGATTTTAAAGTTAGCTCAGAAATAAATAATTAAATTTAGAGGTAATTGCTGTTCTGATTGTTTTTTATCTTGTTTTGAGTAAAAGGAGTGAAAAAAATATATATCTGAAAGCTTTCTAAAGTCAAATTATTATTCACATGAACTTATCAGACTAAGATCACTCAAGATAAGACTACTCTTAAAGTAAGATCACTAAGACTAGGTCATTCCGGGAAACCTAGAAGTATATGCTATTTCTGTGTTTTTGTTTCTTTAGGAAATAAAACAGATTGAAAATCAGAGGTTTTATCATATAGACTAATTCTTATTGTAACTAATTCCTTATCAAAGTTAATTTAAAAGGAAGTTAAGATTGATATATTCAACATGATTTTATAATTTTTAAGAATGAACGTCAGAAAAATTAATTGACAAAATATAAAGCTCGCAGAACACAGATTAAATGTTTCTTTGTAAAAAAAATTTTCATTAAATTTTACTGTAGTTTTTTTTTTTTGTATAATTTCTGAATAATAATAGAAACAAAGCATTACTATCAGATTTAAGCATATTTATAGTTATATATATATTTTTAGTAAACAAGTGAATTAATCTAAGTATTGCTAAATTACTAACATGTTGGATTTCTTGATGTTGCCAACTGATGGTGTAAATAAAGGATGCCGTTGAGATATTGTTAAGGTCATTACAATGGCCACCATTGCAGGGATCTTCTAGTGTTGATATTAATCACATAACATAATTGAATCCATACCATTGTTACAATATACTCATTCCCCATAATTCAGTTGTTTTTTTTAATTGTTACTAGTTCAACAAAATATATTTAATTTAAAGTTGTACACAGTCTTCTAATTTATTTGCCTATTAGTTCAAGTTCATAAATCAATTATTTATAATTTTGGAAATAAAGTATTTCATAATTTTTTTAATAATACTGTTTCATGTAATAATATCCCCTTCAATGTAATTTAAATTCAAGTTACCAGAAAAATAAATTTAAATCTTAAAATTGTAATTCTACATAATTTCAAAATAAAATTTTTTTAATTGAATTATTAGAAAATAAGTAACCAAATCAGAAGTACTGATATTGAAAGTTTTTTAATATTACTTAATTATATATTTCTTAATTGATGGTGGTTCAGAAGTTATTTAACAAAGTACAAATTCACTGCTACCTGAGTTTATTATTTATATAAAAACCTCCCACTTTATTTTTGATTTAAATTTTTTTTGTACATTCCCATATTCTTAATATAGTAACAAAGTACATAAAAACATTTTAAAGTAATGAAATTCAAAATTTTATATACAAAACCATTTCTACTAAATTATATTAAATCAGTGATCAATTCATAATAGGCTGTATTTGTTAACTTTTTAATGTTACGTAGGGTAACTCCTCAAACATCTTATTAATATGATTCTAATTATAAGCATTCTTAAATGTAAGAATAATTAACTATACGTTTAACCAAATTTTAGATCATAGTTCTTTTATATTACAGTTCTTGTGTATAATTGCTGGCCCACAATGATGTTAACTTTATACAATCACAGGTGCTAGGAGATGTTTTGTTTCTTTAACTTTTAAAATAAAATGATAAAATAAGATAAAATGATGAAAAAAAAAGTAAAAAAAAAAAAATACTACCCTCTTTCCAGAAATCAAGTCTGAAACCAGCTGATTGAGAGCCTTTCTTTTTCTGTTTAGCCTCCAAAACCACTGTAAGATACTACTTGAGAGTATGATTGAGATTGATATGTATGAATGTAAATGAAATGTATAAAGACTTGATCAACCGTTCCTGAGATGTTGATTAATTGAAACCCAATCATCAAAGAAAACCGGTATCCATGATCTAGTATTCATATCCATATAAAAGTAACTGCTTTTATTAGGATTTGAACTTTAGAAAACTTTGAACTTTGAAAACAGCTGATTTGTGACAACAAGGCTCAAAACTAGACCAACCTGGTGGGTAGCTGATTAAGAGCAGCATCAGATTAACTGCTATATCAACTGGCTAGTACCTGTTATGGTTTTTTTATCAATTAATTTCAATTTTTTTCTTATTTAATTTTTTAAATTGATTAAATTAACCATTGTGATAGATAAATTAAGTAACTTAATTTAATATTAAGAAAATTCAGTTCACCATCTTACCCAGAATTTTATAATTTTTAACTGTTTGCATATCATTCTTATGTAATTATTAATCAAATAGAAATACATTTCTAATTTATTCTAAATTTAATGAATAACTTTTTCTTTACATTGTTTGTAGAATAATGAAAGGTGTAACAATGTGCTTTACATATATTTTTTCTGTTTGTATAAATAAGAGAGTAAAGAGTTTTATTTAGTATATATACATGAATATTTATATACTAAAATTACAATATTATACGTTATTTAGTAACAATGACATTGAAGATTTATTGTTCAGATTGCGTAAAATAATTCTTATGTATTGTATTAAATTAAATTTCTTTTATGGAGATTGTTCTATTATAGTTGTTTATCTTCATTTAAATAAGAAATTTGTTGATGTTCTGATTACTGTATTTTTTTATTAGTGTGAATCGTGTTTGTAACTTTCTTTAATTATAACTGTCAATAAATTATAATTTATGTTAACATACAATAGGTGTTTTTTTAAATAATAATTTCAGTTTTTCAGTTTATAATCGTTAAAGTTATTACTTCATTTACAAGTTTAAATTCTAAGTTAGTGTATTTATGAATATGAGTTATCAGCTAAACCAATGGAGCTATAGTTTGATCCTTAAATTGAAATACAGAGTACAACTAAAATATTATATAATTGTCATATACCATTAAAACCTATTTCCATGAGTGAAAGATAAAATGATACATAAAAACTATTGGAATATAGTTTTAAACATATATTACAAATAAGCTTATTAAACATTTATTTTTTATGAATTTAGGAAATGATTAGATTTATATCAATTATTTACTGTTTTATATATAGAATAAATAAATTATATACTTTACTTTTTTGATAATTCATTTAGTTTATATCATGATTTAAAAATACTTAAATACTTGTATGTAATGCTGTTTTTACTATGTATTTATTTTAAGGAATTTTAAATTATCTCTGGGAAAAGTCATAAATCAACTTCTGAGTAGAATGTTTAATATTTTTGTAAATATATTTTTAAATAAATATAATTTATTAATATAGATAATTATGTAATATGGTATGTATCGGTAAAAAAATTCACAAGTATTAATCTTTTTTTAAATTCAATTTTTAAGATTTACTTGTAAACATATAATTTTGATAAGCTCTTATAATTATATAGTAGTTAAAAAATTT
>JAAAKQ030197253.1:0-11923 GCA_010016005.3 Zanna intricata
TACCGGTGTTCTTTGGTGGTTGGGTTTCAATTAACCACACTTCTCAGGAGTGGTAGACCTGAGATTGTACAAGACTAGACTTCATTCGCATTCATACACATCATCATACTCATTCATCCTCTGAAGATTACTTCAGAGAAGGTATTAACATTATGGTAGTTCCGGAGGCTAAACAGATAAAGAGAAAGAGATATACTGTACAAATTAAATATATAAAATTATAAATATTATTTAAATTAAACACTAAATTAGTAAAAGATGATGACAAAAAATATTTGTTTCGAATATTTCGTTGTTTCACGTAACATCTTCATTTTTAAAATATTCATTAAAACTAAAAATTTAAAAAAAATCAGCGATAACTACTTCAGAAATAAAACTGCATCTAATCATAACTAAAAAAAGAGCATACTATTTGTTGAAATGATGTATTGTTATCAAATCAGTTTGTCAGATGATACAGGTCATCGAATTCAAAGTCGTATATTGGGCTATAATTGTCTTAAGTAATAAAATATTTTTAAAAATATTCTTATTTTTAAAGTATACTATTCTTGTTTATTTCTATAATATAAAAACTGTTTTCTGTTTTTATTTTATTTTTTTTATTGATAAAATTTTCATCCGTTCTAGGATTTTACAGCTTTATTTTGATAAAACAATGCCATTTTACAAAGGTTATTTTTCTGTATAATAATGTGAAAATATTTACTTTTAATTTTATCTTTTTTCCACAGTATGTTTTATCTTCTACTCCTTTTATTACATTTCAGTTTATTGATAATTACTCCATTAACTATTTATTGCTTGCTATGTATAAAAAAAAGTTAATCGTGGTATTCAATTGAGAATGAAGGTTTTTGAGAAATAATGAAAAGCTTTCTAAGTAGGGTTATAGTTATTTTTTATTATTTTAATGAGTTTATCTAACATATAAATGCGAATGTTTGTGGTGGGTTCTGCCTTTTTTTTTTCCTTCTCCCGGACCGGACCTCCAATAAAGTATGGCACAGCCCAGGAGAGGAGCAACTCACTCTAGTGGTGTTCTAGAGTGTGGAAACACAGGAAGGAACCAGAAGGAAACAAGGTTTTTCATCTTTATTAATCCAAAATCCATATCTTTCTTTTATTCATTTACTCATCGGGAACTCTTATTTTTATTTTCTTTTACTTGTTGGGAATCTTTCTTTTATTTTCTTTGATTTATCTCCAGATCTATCTTTTATTCTATTTACTTATAGGGGAAGGCAAGTCTTCCCCTATTTTGGCCCCGAGGGCCGGGACCGAGTCATTGTCTCTTTCACCGTCGTGACAACAACTTAATTGTTTGCGTATATGTGTATATGCATGCTTATGTGTGTTTACGCCGGAAGTTCAGGAGACCACGTACGTCATCATCACCTCCCATCCCCGCAAACGAGGACGAACAGCGACTCAGCTGGAGGCTGTCCCTCCCCCCCCCAACTCCTCCGCGTTTGCGTATTTGTTTAACAGTCGGAGGCTTGGGAGTCCTTTTGCGTCACCATCGCCGTCCATCCCCGCAAATAGGGATGCACGACGACTCAGCAGAAGGCTGTCCCTCCTCCCGACACCGCCGAATCCGCAGGAAGTCCATGTCACACGCCACCCGGAGAGCTTCTAGATCCTGAACAGCTTGATCACTAAGCCAGTTAGCGGCTTAGCGGCGTCCTAGTATCTAAGACGCCTGTCCTCGTTCTCCTTGTGTTTAATGATACAAGGTGGATTCTGCCTGTCTGCCTGCATCACACGAGAACCAACCAACTTATTGCACTCAAATTCTCAGGATACATCGGTGTATCCCAGGGAAGTTTAAGCCATAAATCCAGGGTCTAGTCCCTCCCTAAAAGAATTGTGTAAGTACACATCAGTTAAACTCAAAAATATTAATTGCGATACTTATATTGAATCTCTATACAATAAATGGAGAAATTTAATATTTTTTATCATTCATTAATTATTTAGGAAGACGTGTGAAAAAAATGAATCGTAAATTGTTCAACGCAAACGATGAGTCAGTTTATAACAGTTTTGACGTTTCCCTTCTATAACAACCCTTTTAATTTTCCTGTTGCGATCACACTGAAGATGAAGGTATTCCCTTTGACAGCTGCCTTTGCCAGTTAAATACAACACTTTCCTCAGGTTGGTAGCTGTTCATTCTGTTAAGTACGTGTTGGTGGTTCTTAATGGAGGATAGATTTTGTCACGCGTTGTCTTCTCTTCATACTTTTACTTGTTTGAAAACGCTATCTGTGGACAATAATATTTTTAATATTAAAATAAAGATAGACTAATAATTAAAACTGTTAGTTTTCCTTGGATTAATCATGAAATCGTATTAAGCTCATAGGAAATATTTATATAGAATTAATTCCTGAAATAACGTAATTTTTATATATATATATTTGTATTTCTATTGATAAAATGATCCTTTTTTAAACTGAATTATAACGTGTATTAAAATAATCGTATTTTTTTTAAAATAAGAAAGATAATTTTACTATCAGACTTTATCATTTCTCTAAAGATTTATCGTTGTTACGTAATTAATTATTATTTATTAAATTTCTGAGTTGTTGTGCTACTAACATAACTCTTTTTTTGTCAAACGATTATTTTTGTTAAAATAATGATAATTTTTAATATCATACTGGGTCATTTGTTTACTGATTAATTTTTATCATTGCCGCTAACCTTACCTAAACCTAATATCATATCCACTACTGGTGAAAAGTATACATGTCAGAAACATTCTGTCACACAGGAAAATTTACATATATAAATGATAGTAAACCTCATTTGCATTTCATAACCTCATTTTAACTTCATAGTTAATAATAGATAAAATGAAATCCAAAGAAATAAATCTATGTTAAGATCCAAAAGTCACTTAAAAATTATTTTTATTTCTTATTATTCGAAATGATTTTAATTTTGTAATTATGAAGGGTCTTAAAAATAATACTTATTCTCACAGTGAAATACAACTTAAATATTTATTTAATTTTAACTCAGTGTAATAAAGTTAATAAATTTGGAAGCATATACATTTTTCGTTTATTTAGTATTCTGTTAAAATTATCTCATATTGTTTGAAGAAATGTCAAGGTAAATTTTCTGATGCAAAAAGCTATTTCTAAAATCTTAAAAAATAATTTTTTTATGGATAAAATCGCTGAGAAATACAATCAGATTTAAATGACTTTTAGTGACCGAAAAATCAGTTACGTACTAATTGTAACAGAATAATCACTATATTTTAATGTTATGAGTATATAAATAGTTCGTTATAAATTAAAATCGTTATAACATAATAAAAACAATTAGCTATGTTTTATTATTTTCCTACATCATCAAGTGTACCTTTAATCTTATTTTCTTATTCAAACTAAAGGCGGGCTTATCTGTTTATTAAAAAAAAAAATTGTCCAGAATAACGATACTTTTATAACTCATCTCGTGACCCGGAGATGCTAAGGTTCTCTTTGTGTCTCCCTATTATTTCTGTTACAATGTTGGGGTTAAATTTAATTTCCGTCTCAGAAACATTTTAGCATCCTTAACGGAGGCTCAGCCTAACGTTTGGTGATGCTACGTCCTTTAAGATCTCTGACTATCCTTTATGCAAAAAACATTCTGTTTTTTAATACAGAAAAATATTTTCGTTGTTAAGCGTTTCATTATTTAAATGTTAATTAAGACTAAATACAGGTTCGATTCTAAATTTTTGAATTTAGATTTCAGGAAAAAAGGTTGATAAAAATTCGTTTTTTCTTTCAAATAAAATTTTACCATCAATTTATAAGACATAATTACAGACTTTTTTTTTTATTATTATATTAGTATTTTATTATACTGATTTATAATATTACATACAATTATTTAATGTTTAACTAACTATTACTTAAAGAAAATATTTAAAAAAAAATGAAATAAAAAAGACACGATTTCATGGAAATGGGAAAATTAAAAATATTCACTTGTTACGTGGACTCATTTAATCATCCAAGTTTTTTTTTAAAGTTTGAAAATATAATTTTACATTTTAAACTTACCCATGTTCTAATTTAAAAAGTCAATATCTTTATGAAAATAAGAAATTTATAATTAGGTACTTTTAAGTGGTAATAATAATTATTATTATTATAAATATAAACTGAAATAACTCGAATAATCAGTAATGTAGAAACGAAAATAAACCACAAAACAACTTAAAAGCTCGGTCGTAACCAAATATACAGTAAGTCGGCCTGGCATACAGGTCAACCCCCTATTTTATGATAGAAAATGTGAGGAAAAAAGCTCAACCTATATTCGAGAAAAAATGACATTTATTTTAACGGTTTAATATACATATTTTATTAAAATGTATTTTTATTTTGAGTAGTGTAGGTTTTATATGCAAGCTACGTAAATGATTATAAGAAGAAAGATTACAATCAGTTTGGAAAATCACCGCAGTACTTGTGCTACCAGAACAATAGCGTCCTAAAAATACGAGTTATAGTGTGTAATTACATCAAAACAATTGTTACCTAATCACAATTAAATTAACAATATTAAACAATTCTAATAAATTAACAATTTTTAATTACAAGGAGAAGAAATAATAAATTCATTATATTCTGAAAATATTTAGGCCATTATATTATTTCCTTCACCTAACATAATTTAAGTAATAGATTTCATTTTCGAAGACACATATAAAACCTTTTATACCATTAATTTTTTTTTTTATAATGTTTTTATTAGTTCTTTTGCTTTTATTTTCTTGTAACAGAATGGAACATCGGTAATGAATCTTGGTCGAAATCTTCGTCTAAGAGAACGAATGAAAGATTTAGTAATGCCTTACATAAATGATCTTCAAGTGCCTATAGGAGATAACTTATTAGCAAGAGTGAGACTTCTATTACCACCAGAATTGAAGAACTACAAAGAAACGCCAAACGAGAATAAGAGATATCCACTGCTACTTAGTGTGTAAGTGTTACGTTTATACTATACCGTTGTATACCATTTGTTGCTGCGAGAAGATTGTGTACTTGAACTAATCGTTTTTTGATCTTATATAAAA
Source organism: Zanna intricata (assembly GCA_010016005.3). Taxonomy (NCBI): domain Eukaryota; kingdom Metazoa; phylum Arthropoda; class Insecta; order Hemiptera; family Fulgoridae; genus Zanna; species Zanna intricata. The sequence continues at coordinate 5,099 of JAAAKQ030197253.1, forward strand.
TTACAATTTTGTATGACATAATTTAAGTGTTATTTATCGGGGAACTGTAACGATATATATTAAATATATTTCAAAATAACATAAAAAATTTACTAATAATTATTAGATGCTAGGAACTCTAGGAAAAGTAATTATGGCCTAATGAAATTTATTGTATAATACAAAATAGATTATATTTCGTTAGGTTTAAAGGAAACTGCTTTATTTAGAAACTACCTTAATTTTCAAAATTTTATTTTTTGAATACAACTAAAGGATAGGTAGAGTTATCTTATTAAAACAACCAAATACCTGCGATATAGGACCTACATCCTTAGAATTTATTGTAGGGATGAATCCTAATATTTTTTAAGGTGGTTATTTAGTATATTGATAGAAAACAATTTGTTTCAACATTAATTTGACTAGTCTCTTCAATATCGTTAGTCAATAAGATTCTGCTTCAGTCATTTCTCCAAGAGTAACTGGAGTTGTTAATCTTGGTCAGAGCAGTTTGTCTTGTTCCGCAGTCTCTGTACACTAGTTTATTGCTTTCTCATTATTCATCCATTTTCCATATCTCTCTTTAATTTATCTCCTTGGCGATGTTTTCAGGGTTTAACCAAATGTTTATTCAATTCTGCTAACGATGTAGGGAACTTTAAAAGTACTACACAGTAATACAAAGATAAGGAGCTCTGTATATCCGGGGACTTATCTATTCAGAGAAAGTTATTCGAAACAAGTTCAACTTGGTAACCGAATACTTTCTTAATTTAGATTAATGGTTGGCATAGCGATTAAAAAAAATTATAATAGGGGAAAAGGGAATTATTTTATTCCTCATTTCCCGTTTTCTTTAATGTATATGTTTTCCGATCACGGGATATTTTTTTTATTTTTATGGATATTTCTGTCAGCCATTTCGCGAGCGATTTGGATTTAATATCAGGTCATATAAGCCGACTTAGTTTCCAGTAAAATAGATTTAAAAACGAGTCAATAAAACAATATTTTATTATCGTAATAATTATAATCTGACTTTTAAATACAATTATGATGAAAATAAATTTAATACAATAGAACAATTTTTAGTAGAAAAAAGAAAGAAAAAATGATTTTGTTATAAGTAATATCATTTAGATTCATTATTTTTTAAATTATTATGAAAAAGGATAAAATTACAAATATGTTAATGCATCTTTTGCACTAATACATTGTAATAAAAATAATCTTTTAACTTAAAAAAAAAAAAAATCAGTTTTAACGAATGATTACATTTGACTGCATTTTATTTGAATTTTTATAAACTAGAAACTTATTATTTATTTTTCGTATTTCAGGTACGGTGGACCCGACTCACAAAAGATTCAAGATAGATTTGCAGTACCGAGTTGGGACCATTATTTGGCTACAAGATTGGGCATTGTTGTTGCTTACGTAGACGGTAGGGGTAGTGGTCACCAAGGAGATAAACTTAAATTCGCTGTTTACAGAAAACTTGGTGGACCAGAAATTGAAGATTTCATCTCAGTTGCAGGGTGGGTATGTGCTACATATATTACATATGTAGGCTACATAAAATTATTTATACTATATATTTACTGATTTATAAGAAAAAAAAATATTTTAATTCAGTTCTTTGTATTACGTAGACAATAAAATACTGCAGGAGAAAATTAGTTAGATAATAAACACAAATATGGAAAAAAATTGTTTGTTTCACGTATTTCAAAATACTGTTCTTATAAAATAAAGCAATTTCACAAAGGCATACTTTGTTTTCTAGTTAAGTATTTATTATTTAATAAAACTGGTGTTTTAAGAACAAATTATATTAAACAATAATAAACGAATGTAAAAATTCAGTCATTATCTGTTTGTAAAGTCGAGATCCTATAAACCCGGGCATGTCTTTATTTAATTAATTCTCTACAAATGTACTTGCTTTTCCTAATAAGAAGGCTTAGTGATTCTATATACAAGCATATACAAGACGTGATGGTACGTCGGGAATCTCTGGAAAATCGGAGTACATTTTAGAAGGTAAATTAGGCCAAGAACAAATCCATTTTAAAACTCATATTGTTATATTCACAATGTAAAATTATTTAAAATGGCGGATTATATATTTCCTCGTCGAAGCTACAGCATTTCAATTCAGTTTAATCATTTAATGTAATTATACGGCATAACAGTTTTAATTTTGCGTTTTAATTCTAATTTTTAATCTTTCCTTTTAATTTCTTTTTCAAAAGACACATTAATTATTGTTGGTAATTTTGATTCTTTTAAAGTGATTTGATGATGAATCGTCTGGCAATTTTTTTAGTGCTGTATTTTTGCTTACTTTTATTCATCAATTACGTATTCATATTATATTTTATTGATGAGCCTTCAAACTTAACTAGCTTGTTTCAGATAATAACTGTAAAAATTGAGTAATAAAATAATCAATCAACTTTCTACGCATTAAAATGATAAAAACAAAACTATGAATGGGTAGACAAATACATATGCATAGAGAGCACACCGTTTGGAGAAAATCAGTGATTACTAATTTCAGTTGGATATTTGAAGAGCATATTTAAGTAGTTCTATACTTAGGTGTATTATTACGTCGTTTTTTTATTCTCACAATAGTTTTCGTATCAAATCTATTCTATATCATTTTTACATTTATTATTTTTCATGTAAATTGCATATACGGATTAGTAAAATAACAATGAAATCTTTCTAGAACGATTTTATTTAAAAAAAAAAAAAAAAAATGTATTTACAAAATTTTGTAATTTTTAAATTAAATACTTTCAAATTCGATTTCTTTTGTATCATGTAGGATTTAATGTTAAAAAAAAAGTTAAGAAAACTTATTTTGTGTTTTATAAAATCTTTATTTACCCTCCTCCTTTTTCACTCACGTGATTGATAAGAACCGTTTGATGCCTACTTCATTAAAGTAGATATTATCATTCTGTTTTAGAGACTAAACCAAAATAACAAACACGCGAACGTATTACTTTTCTTTATTTTTAAAATTCTTGCCGTTTTTTTAAAATACATGTTTTCTAACCGATAAATTTATTAATCTAAATTCCTTTAGTTTCATTTCTTTCTGACATATTAGTAAATAGATTAACCGATAAATTAGGTACATTAAATTATCTCCCTTGAGATTAATCATGATATTTGGATATATCAGTGACCAAACCTCAATAATTTAGTTATTGATATTTAAACATTTATTTTTAGCTAGTATTAACAGAGTTATATCGCATTAGCACCTTATTTTATATAATAATTACTCATCTTTTATTCAATAAATTGTTTCCTTACAGATATCTCCAAAAAAATCTAAATTTCATTGACAAACGTCGTTCAGCAATATGGGGATGGAGTTATGGTGGATTTGCAACGGCTATGACTCTGGCTAAAGATAGAAATGTCTTTAAATGTGGAATTTCGGTAGCTCCTGTAACAAGCTGGATTTACTACGGTACGATTCTCTTAACTAACTTAAAATGAATGTTGGTATAATAACGTTAGATACTGGGCTTTCCAGAATATTTCATAGTCAGGTTAGAAATAGTAAGGATGTCATCTCAAGATATCAAAAAAATTGATCCAAGGAAAATAAGGATGTTCCCCTAATTTACTATTACACCGAAGTAATAAAATAATGCAGAATTTATTCACATTTATTCTATTAGTCACACCTTCATTGCGTTTACTACAGGAACAGATATAGTTCCTGTGGTAAACATCATTATTTTTACAGATTGCAAATATATATAGTGCCTCTAACTTAAAGATATTTTACTTGCACCAAAATTATAAGAAAGAATGTGGGAAAATCGTCTAATTTATTTATTCCTTTTTACGGCAAAAAGTATACTGCCTCTCACCACTTGTTTTATAGGAGTCTGAAGTTATTGTCACCATGCCCAAGACTGAGACGCATAAAATTTTGAATGTTACATTCATTCTTCTTGTTAAAATTAAAAAAAAAAGGAACTGTTTAATTTATTATACTTGAATTATTAAACGTTAATGTCAAAATAAATAAAAATAGCCTCGAAAGTGTATTAAATACTTTGAAACAAGTCTTTAATTATTTGCAGCTATCAGTATAAGTCTTTATTATAAATTAAATATAATGACAAAAAAAAAAAAAATACTAAATTTTTAATAAAAAATATCTCTTTGAAATTTTGTAATTTTACATTATGATAGTTTTTCAATTAGTTTTTTTTATTTTACTACGTTATTGTTACGTCATTATTTTAATAGAAAAAAACACAAAATCATACAATGCATTAAAAACCAAATTATCAACCAAAACTCTGATAAGAGATTATCTCTCTAATCAGGAGAAATAAATAAGGGAAAGAAAGATGAGATGACCAATGGAAATTTAATAGAAAAAAATGTATTATATTTTTTTTATAGTTTATTCATTTAATTCCCCCCATTTTCTTAAAGACCCTATTTTATATTAAGAGGATATGGATGCCTTGAAAAAGAACAAGAAAAGTTTGACAACGTTTGAAACGAATAAGTGATAAGACAAATTTCCTATTTAGTAATAAATCTAGGGGGAACAGGCGGCACTAATGAAACTAATATAATTTCACATCTTGCATAAACAAATTTTGCTTGTACTGTCGGAACACTGGTGTAGCCGCGAGGCTTAACGCACCAGATACCGGGTCAACCGGACGATCGAGTTCAAGACTCAGCCAGTCCAAGTTACTTTTTCACACTTTAATTAGTGTAATTTATTTAATTCTATCGCTCACCTGTGACGTCATAACATATCAGACAACTACTACAGCATTTGGTAGGAGTGTGATTTTGCAAAACGTTTTTTGCAAATATTGTTATTTTTTAATTGTTAAAAAATGTTCCTAAGAAAAATATGACTTTAAGCATGCAAATCTCAAGATATTATGGGTGACCTTGCTCTACAGCTTCTCTCCCTTGACCATTTAAGTTGAAAGTTTAATCGCATCAGTGCCCCATATACAGCAAGTATGCTTATACATAGTATTAACTTAGTTTTAACTTAACTTAGTATTGCTTATACGTCGTTTAAGCAAGTATGCTTATTTCTACATGCTTTATTGTGCATGCTTTTGCTACGTAGTAGACTCAAAAGGAAAACAAGTATTACCAGGTTTTTTTTTTGTTTTGTAATAAACTGATGAAATTCTTACTAAAAAATTAAACTATTTTATTAAAAGTAAGATACCATTTAGTTTTTTTTTTAGATGATTATTAACTCGTCACGTAAGGTTATGCGCGAGAGTTTTGGACTATTTTTTTATGCTGAAAGTTTTTTAACCCTGACCGGGATTCAAATCCGTCATCTTCCAAATAAGATAGAAATGCGTCATACCACTCCTAAATTAATCATGCAATATATATTAAATTCCGTTTCAACTGAATAGGAACAAAAAATGTGAAAAAATCCCCCCCTTTTGTAAAGATTTCTAATTAAAAAAGTTTTTTATTTATTTCTTTTTTTAGATTCTATATACACAGAAAGATATATGGGATTGCCGACATTAGAAGATAATCAAATAGGATATAATGAATCTGACGTTACAAGAAGAGTGGAAAACTTTAAAAATAAAATGTTTTATTTGATACACGGAAATGCTGACGATAACGTTCATTATCAACAAAGTATGGCACTATCTAGAGCGTTCGAATTGAACGATATATTATTTTATCAGCAGGTAATATTAATTTATTTTATTTACTCAAAAAATGTAGAATATATTTCGATTTAATTAATATTTTTAATTTAATATTCCAGAACAAGCATGGGCAAGACAGCAGAGTCAGGTTATTTTGATTAAATTCTGATCTATAAAGAAGGTTTATAAAAGTAAAATTGGTGCTAATGGTATTAGAACATTTTTTTTTTTTTTTAATGAATGAATTATAAAATAAGAATCAACAGGATAGTGAAAGCTGCTAAAGGGCCAGAAATAGCAGTTAAAGAAAAAAGGAATGAAGTTGTACAATCATTCTAAAAAGGGAGGCGGTAAAACGAAAGTAGGAGAATAATGGGAACAGAAGATAGTGTAAGCAAAAGATTTAATTAAATAAAATTTGTAGATCTATGTAGAAAAGGATTAAGATGTTAAGGGATTATATTCAATTATGCAAAGAGATGATAAGACATAAATATTCCTCGGATCATCCATTGGTCACCTGATGATAGTTGGTCAGTAATTAGAGTAAACAAAATAATTCCATCGAACATACTTTTGCAGGTTATTCATATCGATCATTAATTTAATTCATCCCTGAAAAAGAAAGAGTAACTTTACTCATAGCTGTTGTATACAGATAACGACTAATGGTAACAGGCAAATATCGGCTCAATGTTAAGAAGTTAAATAACTTTCCGATTCACCATTAAGAGTTTAACTGCAACTACAGTTTACAAGACACAAGTTAATTTGTGAAGTTGTTATAATTTACAAAACATCAGATTATTTAAAATATCAAAGTTTGTTATTTTTTCACAGATTTCATTTAGAAGTCAATTCGACAAGAAGTTGTATAGATATATATATTTATATAAAGCGAAGAGAAATTAATGTTCACATCGCTTTTTTTGTATGCATAATAAGATTTATCCAATTTTAACGAAATATTAATTAAACAAATATGTAGTAAATATTCCTAAAAGTATGATACTTAATTCTTTATTTCTACCGTAAGTTCAGGAATAATAATAATAATAATTTAATTTAAGCCCGGCTGCTAGCCTAATGTCAGAAGCCGGAATAATGCCACTGCGTTATAGAAGAGAGATCCTGTTATTACGAT
>JAAAKQ030197297.1:0-11923 GCA_010016005.3 Zanna intricata
TTTTTTTTTTTTTTAATAAATTATCTCGGTCTTCCTTTTTTGATGTGGATGAATTCATTTCCGCGAATTTTGTTTTCTTTAAAACAAAATAAATATTATTACAAAATAAGATTGTTTAAAGTCACAGAGGCCAAATCACTCCAACTTGACCGGAGAATAAGAATAATTTTTAATTACAAACTCGATAAAAAAAAAGATATTTTTATTTTTAAGAGGTAATGAATCAACTGTATATTGTGTGTTAGGATGCAGTATAGTTTGCATAAGCTTAAAAACTTTACTTTTTCAGTCTGTTTCTTTTTCTTATTTTGCAATTATTTATCTGGCGTGTAATTATAAGATTACACAGACATATTTTATACTACTTTAAAGTAGGACCTTTTATTTCACATCTTTTTTAGTTTTTTCATAGTAGCTCTGATTTGCATCTTTGATCTGTGTCTACATGCACTGCGAGTAAGCTGAATAAATGTAATTTTTTACAACGGGTAAGATTCTTCAACAACGATTATAATAACAATAAAAAATGCTGTAGGTTGAGATCTTTGTGGATTCCATTTGTTATAGTATTTTTTTACTTCGGTTTTTTACTTCCTTGAACGAAGTAAAGGAAGTAGTGTGACCACGAAAAATTTCGGTTTTCAAATTTCAACAGAAATATCTGTTTTGACCATCCCTGAATCCATTTTGACTATTTTTGGTGCGATGTCTGTATGTACGTATGTATCTCGCATAACTCAAAAACGATTAGTTGTAGGTTGTTGAAATTTTGGATTAGGATTTGTAACATATAGTTGTGCACCTCCCCTTTTGATTACAATCGACTAAACCAAGTGTCCAAAAAAGCCCAAAATCCTAAAAATTTGAATTTTAAACTTTTTCTTAACTGCAGTTAATAAGTCCTCATTGAGAGCTTTTCAACAATATATCAAAGTGGTACTTATTATCATTGGTTCTAGAACTATAGCCAAATAAAATTTTAATTAATCAAATATTTGGATCTTATAAGAGGAAGGTCGGAAGGTCATGCTCTAATCAGGCTTCATCTCCTTTATTTTAAATTTATTTTTTAACTTTTTTCCATTTTAATATATTGATTTATTAATAATTATTAACCCGTGAATGTAAAAACTTTTTACAATAAATAATGATTCAATAATAACAAAAAAAATCTGAAGTTATTAGTGAAATGAAATTTTATGGACTTTTAGAAATGTGTATGTATGTAATTTAATAGGCATTATTACATGTGTGTGAATGTAATAAATTTGGTGAAATATCTAATTATTTAACATTAATTGAAAATTATAATTTAGAATCGTATTATTTTTGGATTTTCATACAAGAAAGTCATGTGGTCTCCGCATCAAAGTTTTTAAATAAATATTTGGATTTAATACTTTTTTAATATAAGTTTATGTACATATAAAAAAGAAATAAAAAAATGTAGAATATTTTTATATATGCGCAACTAAATAATTAATATTTAAGTTTAAGTGTAACCCCGTTTAGAATTTAATTAGACGTGACGCCATCTTGTAACAATTTTTTTTAAACTGATCGCGGTTGTAGCAAATTCAATGTTTCGTTATCAGTGACATACGTTTGTCAACTTTTTTTTTGTTAAATAATTATTATCTTAATATTTAATTTTATACAGAAAATTGTTTCTGGTTTATAATTTCTTGATTTTTTCGGTTTTTCTAAACTAAAGCTTTAAATTTTTATAGAATTATTTTTTAATATTAATATCGTTTAAATTACAGTGCAAGTAAACAATTGTGACCAATATATACTGACTAATATAGATTCTATAAATGGTGATGTCCTCAGAGATTCAATCATCCTTTATTATTTCATTACATCAAACTAGTAGAGTGTTTAAATTTGGTGTAGTTTTCCCCAAACGGGTCTTTAAGAAAGACAAGTCAGATTTGATTTTATTGACTATCCATAAGACATCAAAATAAATAGAAGTTGAGAAGGGGTGCGAGACCGGAAGAGTAAGAAACTTGAAATACGGTAGGTGCAAGTTTGCTCTCCTCAGTTTGATCCCCTTACGTAATAAGCTACTGTATGAAGGGGTTTCTTTATTCATTTACAAAGGGGTGAAAAGGAGAGAAAATGACCAAAGCAAAAGCATATTTACTCTTATCTTTTACTCATTCTTCACTGATTATTCCACTTCCCAGATAAACTGAAAGCTGTAATTCGATGTAGTTTTTCCAAAGGGGGTCTTCAAGAAAAATAAGAAAACATTATTTCGATTAAGATTCCTAAAGAAATAAAATAAATTAGGATTTAAAAACGGAATTTTGATATCGAAGGGCTAGAAGCTTGAAACCTATCGTTACGTATCCTTTAGATCAGTGATTCCCAAAGTGTGCGCCGCGGCTCCCAGGGGCGCCGCGGTGCCGTCATAAGGGTGCCACGAATATTCAATTAAACAATTCGGAAATTTTCTTGAAATTTCTAATTCTCGAATTTTACATCCCATTAATAATTTTAATAATGTTAATCATCAATGGACGTTCAATAAATTGTTTGTGGATTTAAAATTCGTGTTTAATTTATTTTTCAACTAACCTAACCACATGGTGATTGTCCAATCTCAATATGGATATTACCGAAACAGTTGAAATTAGATATTTTATATTATCCCAAGGAAAACAGTAAGTATCTGTTTTTTAATTTTTCGCTGTTAAATGGGTAATCGCTTTTAAAAAGGAAAGTTTTCCAATTTTTCAGAAAGTCAAAAATTTAGAAAAAAATCCGATTATTTTGGGAGCCGCAAACCGAAAAAGATTGGGAACTTCTGCTTTAGATTATAAGCGAACAAAAATTTTTTTTCACTTCTAAGGAGGTAAAAAGGGATGCAAACCGATTTTCAAAAATCTTGCACGATCGAGATGAAACACTGAAATTAATAAGGATTATTTGCTTAAACAATTATATATGAATAATATTTATTTATAAATTAAGGAATTCCCCTTAAAACTATCTCTGACCTGTTTAAACGGAATTAAATTTGTATTTCCTTACCTCCATATGTTTTCTGCATTGTTTTGATGGAAGTTGAAATTCAACACGTATATTAAATGTTATTTTTCTAAAGCAAATTTTCGTTTTTTTGCTAAAACACCGTTAAAAGAGTAATGCTGAGTGATCATTGTTATGTAACTGTCTATTAGACAAGAAATTTATTCGTCTAAATCTTAAAAAAAACAAAGGGAGTTGGAACAATATCCCTTATCTTAATATTAAAAGCAGTCATTTATTTTAATATTACGTAAAAGTAAATCTTCCAACGTGTTGTGTATAAGGTTCAAGAAAAATCAAAGGGGTCCGTCATCCGGAAGCGACATAATTGACTGAATACTAATTTTCAGTAATGAAAACTCACTTAAATATACATAGGGTATAATGTTTACACCTTCTGACAACACATCGAAAACACGATAATACTGTACAACAGGTTAGAAATGGATTTTACAGTTGCTGTATTTTTTCAATTGTGATAAAATGCTAAAAGTTTGATTTGCAATTAATTCCCTCAGTGTTTGAAAAATATTTCGAGTTTACTTTTTAATCACTACTAAAATGATATTTGTGGATCATCACTGTTGCTATAATAATAAATAAATAACTTCAATAATTTTTAAAAAATGGACTACAGATAATTAAACTATCGAGAATCTCTATGTAAAAAAAAAGTGCAATAGGAAGTAAAGTGCACAGCATATAACATATATACTGTGTTGCAGTGTAGAGTTTATATATTTACTTATAACCCCCTAGTGAATTGTAGGACTCTTCTTCTTACCATCTTCCTAGACTTAAAACAAGCTGAAAACTGTTAAGACGTTGAAATGAAATTACGAATAAATTAACTTCTGGATAATTTTATTATTGAAAATTTCTAGGAAACGAATTGTAGCAGAAATTATTGCGGTTTTCAACCAGAGAAAATCTGTATAAAAGCAAGTTAAAATGTACATACTATATAGCAGATATGTTCGGTATTAATGATCGAAGTCAAATAAAGAATAAGTTATACAATTATAAATATAATTAACGGTTAAATTAATATCCGATCGAGGAACCCGACTCAACAGCTACAAAGAACAGATACCTAAACGAAGGAAAGGCCGAGCAGGAAAGTAGAAGTAGCGGTACATCAAAAGAAGCGGAAATTAGTTATACGTGTGTGAATAAGTATGCATTTGCATAAAAAATTGCCATTCTCATGATGACTCACGCCCTTATTTTTTTATGACGTCACACTCCATATTACCGAGGTTATCATATGAAAAGTTTACGTTTTCTCGAGAAAATGGAAAAGCCAAACGGTTAGACAGAAACTTATCTTTTCCCAAAAGAAGTTTACGTTTGGGCTTATCCAACGAATTCACACCTTTCGTAAGTGACGAGTTTCTCATTGAAAAGAAAAATTAAATTTTCATCGAAGTGGCAGTTTCTATTTGCACTGAATTACAACCGAATTTCTGGTAAGTTTATTATTTTGAAGGTATTGGACTGCGCTGTTTGCACGAAGAAGGTGTTAATTCCTATGCTAAAAATTAATATATCTTGGCTATATAAAGTTTTTAATTTTGTGTAAACCATGATATGATACTACGCTTGAATTTATTAAACGTATATTTTTAAAAGCATATTATTTTTCAAAACCTGTATTAAAATAAACATAAAACTTCATCCATTTATGACTGATTTACAACCGGAGTAAATTTCGGGTCGCTGCACTATTATCAGGACGTTTTTGAAAAGCATTACACTTTTTCACCGATTTGACGAACGCGTTTAAAAAAAACGTGTTCGTCAAATCGGTGTTCCACAAATCGACGTTCGTTAAATAGGATTTACCTTCCCGACGATCTCCGAGATTTCTAAGACCAACGTAGACCATACGAACGGTACGATCGAACAAACCAGATTATCGATCGTTGCAAGAAGAGTGAAAACTTTATCAGAGGGTTTTCAATGTTAGCGACAGACATTTTAGTAATAAGCATCGCTAGCTCTCTGATTTAAATGAGATTGTTAGTATTTATAAAATTTCAAAATTTATTTATGTTGCTATTCAGCGTTAAAATTGAAATCAGCAAGTAAACATATCCAGAACGAAAGATTAAGATTTTATTTTAAATTTTATTAGATACATTTAAGAATGTCTTACACTAACACTCGGAGAACGTTACAACCGTAAAAAGGTTCTAGTATATGGAATTTTATTAAAATTCTGTATACTGGTAATATTTAATCATTATGCTTTGATATTTTTAACGTAGGAAAGATTTCAACTGTGGTAGTATTACAATATTTTCTGATAATCAGTTCAATTATGTAATATACAATACTCTTTAATAAAGTCCTTTTCTACACTGCGATTTCAAAATTACTTTTACTGCAAAAAGTACATAAGGTTTATTGAGAATATATAAAACAAATATTTTATATACTTATAACATTATAAGTTACACGTTATAAGTTAATGTAATTTAATGTTACTTCCCGTGTACCGTACGGTTTTCTAAAATTGTACCGTAATTATCATAATTAGCGAAAGGGGGTTCAGTGTCAAAACACATTTAACTTTAAATAATGATTATCTACAACAGAATAGTTGTACTGTTGTACTACAAGCGTTGTACAAAAATATTTATGTACCTATGTTTAGTAGTGAATTTTTACGAGTTCTTTATGAAACATCTGGCCTGATTCGAGCATCCGCATTATTTAATGCATCTATTTTGCAACTTTGAGAAATTACACCGCCGCCCGATAACATCCTCTTATCTGCAAAACTGACAAAGATGGTATTTAATCTTCCGTCCCTAACCGTAGTTTATACTCTTAACAAACTTTGTTTTCCCACTATTGCTTCCGAGTGGATCGTGGTCAGTTCATAACCTTCATGCGAACATCCGAGCGCCAATTGTGGTGACATTCTATTAATTTATAGTTTCTCTTATGGTTTCATTACATTTTTAATTAACTTATTTTCAGTTAAATTATAAACGATAAGGAATCTTACACAGTAAGATATAAAAGAAGATACCTCATATACTTCTGTATTTATACACAAAGCTTATCAAACATTAATTAAATTCAATAAGTTTTAAAGTTTAAATTTAAAATACTTGAACTAAAGTTTTCATTTAATATATTTTTTGTCACCCATAATCACTTGTTTTTATTACACGGAAATCCTTTAAATTTCCTGTATCGTTTAATATGAGTTTTGACGGTTTGCCTGGATAGACCAAATCATAAGTTCTGTCCTGAACAACAGGATCTTGTATTCATAGTGCAGATCAGTATAAGTGGAGTGACTGCGGGTTTGAATACTAATTCCATTACATAATTTTTAGCAAAAAGATTACTATTTTTATAAAAGAATAATTAAGCTAAAAGTTGGAATGATTTATTTGCTCATTACGTTCGTTCTTTCTATTTAGAGTAACCGAATTCGCAGTATCGTATTCGAGTTCTTCATTTCCAATTTTATTAATTATTTCAAATTCTTGTATCCTGAAATCCTGTAACTTATTTTTCAATTTAAGAATTCTAGCCTAAGTATTGTTTTTATTAACAACGTTTAGGAAAAACCATTTCCTAAAATTTAGAATTCCTATGATCAATTTTTACTAAATCGAAATACCTTTCTGAAAACTCTTGAACTCTTAACGCATTTCTCTCTCGCATTATCAGTTAACCACCTAAGGTTTTGTGCGAACTGTACCTGTGAAAAATATACAATCTCGTCATGTAAGTTAAATTTTGATTGTGTTTAAGTTTCAGAACGTTTCGAATTTTTTATCTTCTCATCCACCCTTTTCTTATCTTTGATCCTCCTTTCCCATCCATCTTTACTGTTATGTTTTGGTTAGGGGAAGGAGCTGTCTGTGGATCCAGCTGGGGAATATTACTTTATCTTTTTTCTGTTTAGCCTCCGGAACTACCGTAAGGTATTAATTTAGCGGATGAATGAGTATGATATGTGTGAATGTAAATGAAGTGTAGTCTTGTACAGTCTCAGGTCAACCATTCCTGAGATGTGTGGTTAATTGAAACCCAACCAACAAGAACACCTGTATCCACGATCTAGTATTCAAATCCGAATAAAAGTAACTGTCTTTACTAGGATTTGAACCCTAGAACTCTCGACTTCGCTGATTTACAATGACGAGTTTAGCCACTACACCAACCCGGTGGGTTTTGGGGAATGTTTCCTATCTGGTGTCTACATAACAAAAAAACCTTAGCTTACTTTTTAGGTAAAGTCAAGCCTTCTAATTTTTCGTAATATACAATCACAAATACGTTGAACAAAGTTAAAATTAAAAATAAACTGTTAAGGTAATATAAAAACGAATGTCGAGAGCAAAATCATAAAGCATACGATATGATTTTATATAACGCATAGAAATATGTTGTATGGTTACAAGATAAAACATACATGGTATATACTTCTTCGACGGGTTGGTCGGTGGCGTATTCGATGCAGAGGTTTCATTTCTTAAAATAAGTTGTGTTAGTGTCGAATATTTTGCTGAATAACCTTTATATAAACATGTTTTAACATTCCCAGACCGTCTGATTCAGAAAGAAAAGAGATTTTTTCTGAAGTGTAATAACGCATAAACGTATTGGCAACTGAACCCGTGCGAAAGGTATGAAAATGGTTTTCAGTGAAGAAAGGAAAATAAGTTACAATAACTCTGAAAACCTAACCTACAAACTTCACCTACATCCATAAAAAAAATAATGCCTGTAAAAAAATATTTGTAATTCTTGCGAATAACTAGAACTACAAAAACGAGGGGATGAGTCTTGTGCGCGCAAATGTGTGTGTGTCTGTGTATTTGTTTTTTTTTTACTTTTTTAGCAGTTTACTCTCAAACTTTTATTTTTTTCAATCGATTTCTGGAATTTACGCTCGAGATATGTGAGTATCAAAATAGCGTCATGTTTCCTACATAAAGTATAATTAGACTTAAACAACACGGTTGTGAGCAATAATATCGACACATAAATTAAAAATACCTTTAATTTGATTGTTTAGACTAGGTAATCTTTAATTTAAAAATTTTCTATTAATGTTGTCTATTAGAAACTCTATAAGCGATCAACAAGAACTTCTTCAACAAAAAAAGAACCATCGAAATTGATGCATTTAGTAAAAAGAGGGTGTGAAATAGTAATACTTGACGAATTGTCTTGTTTTGAAATAATAAAAAAATATATATATTATATGTATGTGTGTGGTGTGTGTGTGTGTGTGTTTGTTGGGATTTTTTTATTTCATTTAATGATGAATATATCAACCACGTATATCCTTCTGTTAAAATTATTCCTGAAATTGTAATCATTTACAAACAGGAATCATCGTTAACTATGAATTAAGTGAATAAAAAATTAATCGATCATTAAACCGGATTAGAAATTAAAATCTCAGTGTAAAATTGAAAGGATCGGACGGTTAGATGTTCGTAGAGACAAAAACAGCAGGGGAAGAAAGGGTAGTCTAGATATATTCAAAAGGGGACGGGATGCACTTTAATACATTTTTCTGCAGTTGCAAGTCGCGTCACCGGAAATTGGGGCGGCTCCTGAACGACGTGAGAGGGGAGCCCGCGGTATACGGAACAGTTTTCTGTTCCACTATACATGTACGAATCCCCCTTCAGGTTTTACCCACACCACTCGTTTTTAACTGGAACCTGTTTTTTGATTCGCAAAGTTCGTTTATGTCTCGGCGGGAATATAGCAAAAGTCATTTTTCTTCGCAAAGTAAAAAAGGATACTAGTTTACTTCTCTCCCTTCTCTATCAGTTCTCAATATGAATAAATCAAACGGATCTTTTTCTCTTAAAAATTAATCGTAATTTTTATTGAATAAACAAGTTTACGTACAACAGTCCTTCGACATCGGCTTACATAAACAAATTATATATCATCTGAAAGAATTTTCGGGGTATTTTCTATTTCAATGAATTACGTATAATTCATGTTTCGAGACAGAGACAGAAATTATTCAAACGATGACAAAAAAAAAATTTCTAAGAGAATAAATAAGTAGTGATGGTTTCATAAAATCGTTTTCGTATATTATAACTGAAATAGTAGAGGAAGTAAATTAAAAAGATATGAGATAATTTTTTTATTCTACTTAAAACTGTTCTACAAAAAGTTTTCTTCTTTGTAGCTAAAATATTTACTTATTATAAATATTTTATTATTGTTTAAAATATTTAATTCTAAAATAATTTTTCATTTAAGAAAGTTTTATTTTTGAGCGGACAAATAAAAAGTAGCTTTTATGAAAAATCTAATTTTTATAAGAGCTGTAAAATAGACGTAATTTTGTAATTAACCGTTCTATGTAAATACATAATATAAATGTAGAGATATATACTACCACTTATTGAAATATTTCATTGATTATATTTTTAGTCGTTTAGCTCGATGTAGATTTTAATATTTTTAGAATTTGTTGGATCCATTATACAAAAGTAACTGAATTGATTTTAACAAATCTTTTAAGACTTCTTTATTTCTACTTAACATGAGCACTCTGTTCCTCATAATTTTGAGTTTAAAAAAAAATGGTTTTTACTTGAAAAGTTAAAAAAAATTAACAAAAACTTCAAACAAATGAAGTTAAAACGCATTAAATTTACAACAGCTTTCGTCTAAAAAGATTTTTAAATTTGTAGCATAGGTTTCGCACTAAAGATATAAAATGATTAAAAAATGTTGTTTTTATTCATAAATAGACGACATTCTAAATAGACGATATTCATAAATAGACGTCGGGTGGTACCGACGTTGAGTCGGTAATAAAGATAACATCGAAAGCAATGACTTTTTGCTTAGTTTTATTTTTCACTGTATGAATTTCCATATTTACTGTAACAGACGCGTGCTTTAATCGATATTTTTTGAATTGCTTTTTCAAAATTCTTTTATCGTTTAGATGTAGAATTTCCTTGCTTAGAATGGATTTTTAAGAAATCAAATAAAAAACCCATCTTTGTGATAAATCTAATTAGAAAAAATTAAAAGATATGATTGTTTAAAGAAATAATCATTTTGTGAGGTGAAGGAATAATCTGCGGGATTCTAGTTCAGTTATGCTTAGTCGCACTTCTATGAGTGTCCGGTGCAATTTTTGTAACAAATCTCGTCGAGTTATTAGGATATTTTGGTCGTAATGCAACGACTACAATTTATAATTATCTCTTTTGAACAGTGATCTTTTCTTGTACGTATTTATCATTTATCTACGTATTTTATTATTTCTCGTGAAATGAGGATTCACCAACCTTCAGGCAGTTTTGATTTTAAAAGTTATAAGCTCGTGAAATTTATATACGCGATCATACAATCAAGAAACTAGGGGACCCTTGAACATTAAAAAAGGTAGTTATACTTCGAATCAGGACGACATTTTTTTTGTTATACTTACCTGTTGAAATCAAAACCGAAAAAATGTAGTTGCTTTTAATTGTAAAATGGCAAAGTAGATTCCAAATTTCTTTCCTAGGTACATAGATTAGTTAAAAATAATATTATCTTAATGAATAATACGTGAAGCTGTTAACGGGTTCTATTAATTAAAACTCAACCGAACATACTGAATTAAAATCATATCGATACAAATCTACTTACAATTAGATTGCTTAAATAAACCTAATATATATTTGTTGGTTTAATTAAGAACACGGGGGTGATGTTTGTTTGCTTGATAATAACTTCGTAACAAGTTGAAAAACACGGGAATGTTTTATTTACTCACTTTAAATAATCTGTCTAAATCTTTGTACTGAGAAGAGACAGAACATTTCATTAAGCATTTCACAAGCGGAATGCGTAGCATTAATACGATTTGTCCCACCTTCTTTCTTTATGCTATGACGTTTGGCCGGTCTGCCAAGAAAAGATTAAATTTTTTAACTGTTACTTGATTGAGTATAGCTTATGTTTCATACTGATAAGTTGTATATTCGACTCGTTAAAAAAAAGGGAACGGAAAAAGTTTCGCTCCTCGATTTCATTATTAATTCCGGCGCAGAGGAGTCGTTAAACTTTAGAACGTCAGGTATTTAGATAAAATATGGTATTAAAAATAAGTTTCTCTGTGTTCAGAAACACTACATTAATTATCTAACAAATATAACGCTAACGTTATAGTAGTGTACCGTATAAATTGTTTAATATAAAAATACAGCCCGTTACAATTTGAACATTTCTTTGTATACCATGTAGGAACGTTAGCGTTCTACTATAGTCGTATGGTCAGCTTAATCTTAATAAGATTCGATTGCATCATTATTGAAATCCCCTTTCAACACCTGCCCTCATACCCCCGTACGGCTTGCCACCCTCGTGCATAGAAATGCACGTGCACTTATATCAAACGAAGCTGAATTGCATTCACCCTTTCTCTTGCCCTTGATCAAGAAAAATCGATCAGGGTAGGCAGCATAATGTAAGTAATGCGATGTAATGCAACCGAGTGCAAGGCGGGAAATAGTAATAAAAAATGGGAATATCCCTCCTTTATTTTCTCCGTTAACTTATGTGAAAATAAAAAAACTGTATTACCACGCATTTACCAAGATATCGTACACAATAATCTACGCGTATGTAAACTAGCTTACTCCATTCAGCATGAGAACAGATAAGTTAAAGTACAAAACCCCTCGTTTCAATTTAAAAATAAAAGCATGACTTATGTTTCTTACGAAACAAAATTTCTGAAATAAAAGCAGGATGAATTTTTGGCATTATTTAATTGATAAAATAAATTTAGAGCGATTTTTACTAAATTTTAATATCTGTCATTAAAACCGAGCCGCAAAGTATGCCTGAATCTAAACAGGAAAAATTTATATGG
>JAAAKQ030197308.1:0-11922 GCA_010016005.3 Zanna intricata
ATGTTTATATGAACTTTTTTCTTATTTTTTGCCTCTAGAATGAGTTGTCAAAGTATTGCCCTATCCTCCTGAATCACCCTGTATACATATATATTATAGATTTTTAAAAATAATTTTAGTTAAATTTTTATTAAGTATTTGATTTTTTATAACCCAGAAAATGAAAATCTGATGGGGACAACACATGACATCCTTGTACACCTGTTAAATTACATATATACATTTTCTTAAAATGAAAAGTACATAAAATTTTATTTCATTAATATTATTTCATATTTTTATTATTACAACTGAATTATTATTTATTGTAAAAATTGTTTTACAATCAGAAATTAATAATTATTAATAAATCAATATATTTAAATTTTAAAAAAAGTTTAAAAAAAATAGAGTCCTGATTTGAACCAATGTGTCTTCTTATAAGATCCAAAAATTTATTAATTAAAATTTTATGTGAATATTACTCTGGAACCAATGAAATTAAGTAACACATATGATATAATATTCTAAAGCTCTCAATGAAGGCTTAATGAAGTTAAGAAAAAATCCAAAATCAAACAAATTTGGATTTTGGGACTTTTTGGACACTTTTGGTTCAGTCAATTATAATTAAAAGGGTGCCCAACTAGATGTTATCAACAGTCCTAACTCCTAGTCAAAATGGATAAAGGGATGGATTCAGGATTGGTCAAAATTGATATTTCTGTAGAAATTTGAAAATCAAAATTTTTCACGATTACAATATTTCCTTATACTTTATACAAGGAAGTAAAAAATGGACTTCTCCTAGTTTAAAAACTCTAATTTTAATGTATAATTATGACTTTTGGTGTGATTCAATTAAAAATAGTACTAGAGTAAGTTAAGTGCTAATTTATTAAAAATAAATTGTTTCAGAATTTACCTAATAAAATATAATTTAATAATTATTTTCTAAAGGTGTAAATTTTTGTTTATAAAAAGGGAAACAAATGGAAAATGAAGCATTTTCATACATATGTCTAAAGGACTATTTTGTTTGTTTTAATGTCCTAATTACTTGCTGAAATCAAATCATTCAATCATCCTATGCGCGCATGTTCACACGATGATTGAATGACTTACATATGATGTAAAAATTGAGGTGTACTACCAAATCAAAATTGAAGTGTTATAATTTTATCAAAATACTGTGCCAAAATGTAAAAAAAAAAAATATATATATATCTTTTTTTTTCTGAGAATTCAAATAATTCATTAACAAATTAACCACTGTGTTACAATTATATTTATAAGTATTAAAAAATATATATAAAATGAACTGTCTAATCACTTTCAAAAATGATAATTTAAACATAACAAAAATACAATCTAATAGTTGGCAATATGATAACAGAACAAAGAAAAATATGTTTCAAATATTAAATCATTCCAGTACTGGTTAGCAGAATCTGTGTATTAGTTTCATAATAAATATAAATTTTTTAAAAAAGAAAATTTCAAAAAACTTGATAATTATAAAATAAATATATTTTAATATAATTACAAAATTTAATAACTGAAGAAATTAGATCCCAAGAAAATCGATTCTTGGAATAAATATGCTAAGTAAAATTTATCTATTTACTGTGTTTTGGATTTATATAATACCTGTGCATGTCTCAAACATCTACTTCATATTACTTTTACTAAAAACGGTTCTATCAATTAAATAAATTAAAAGAACAGTTAATCAGCTTATTACAAACCTGTTGATCTTCTACTTGAGTACCCATAACAAATTCTGTTATAACAGATCTAGTTTCCACATCCCATAATTTGCATGTTTTATCTCCAGATGCAGTTAACAACTGAGTACCATCAGGCTTCCATCCTACCTTGAAACAAACAATGTAAAAAAATTAACATTATAATTTTGACACAAACTAAAATTACTAATGTTTAATCTTTAATAAACACATAATTAATAAATAATGTTCCTTTATTAGAATGTAACAAATAACATAAAATATAAAGGCATACATTAACATACAAACATATTTATTAAACTTTTCACTTAAATTAAAAGAAAAGTTTTGTTTTTGTAGAGAATGTTCCACAGAGAAATGAAGAAACTTTCAGAACATGTTCTACTGTTGAAAATAATGAAAAAAAATTCATATGAAGAAGTTCAAATAGGTCTAGAAACGCTTTATTTTTTAATTACGGCTAGTGAAAGATTTCGCCCAGATTTCAGCTATTTTAATAAAAAGAAGTCCGACTGTAATTTTTGGGACTGAAATTAAGGAGTAAAGTTGGTGGTTTCTTATACAATCTGAGCTGGGAAATAACATAAAACAAGTCCCAGAAGTTAACTCCAGTAGTTTTTAAGATATCCAATGTAAAACACATAATTTTATGTCAGAAAAAAAGTTTATTTAAGATTGTAGTACAATAGCTTTGTTAAATTACTAATAAATCCAGAAAATTTAGTAACAAAACTTGCAGAGAATTTAATTTTAAGATAATTAATATTCATACAGCCAATAAAAAGTAAATAAAAACTTTTAAAAATTGGTTTTTTATTGAAGCAAAGCAGATGAAAAATACACAAAAAATTGGATTATTCTGTATCTAACAAACATTATTCTTACTGCACCAAAACAAAAAAATAAAATTTATGAAATGATAAAATACAAAAGCTCAGTTACAGTAATTGTTTGGTATTCCCTTCTTCACAACATACACAGCATTCTGCCTGATGTAAAATATTTCTGGTGGCTTTCCATGTCATCTCAAGATCGATTCTCATAAATGCAATAGTATTTCACATTTTAATAATTCTTCTTTACTATTAACTTTTTGTTGGTATACTGTCATGTTCATATGGTACAAATGAATTAATCTAATGGCATTAATTCCGGTGATCGTGGTAGCTAATTGATTGGTTCACCACATACAATCCAGTTTAAGAAATTAGCATTCAAGTGATTTTTAGCTACTAAAGAAAACTATGGCATTGCACCATCGTGCTGGAAAATCATTTATAATCTAGTATGTAATAGAACATCCTCCAAAAAAGCTGGAAAATTATTTTTCAAGAAATGAGCATATGCATATACTGCAATGTTTTCACTGAAAACAAATGGACCCAAAATTTTGTCATAAATAATGCCACACCAAAAATTCATGTGAAATCTACATTGGAAATTAGTTTCCATAGTACCATATGGACTGTCTTTGTTCCATAAATGACTATTTTTAAAATTAAAGACTCTGTTTCTCATGAAAGTGATTTGTTTCATTAATAATAAAACTGAATTTTTGAATTTACCTTATTAGCACTGTCTAGAAACCGATGACAGAAGTTTAACCATCGGGAGGTAATCTGTTGCCAAAAATTTTGAACCATCTGCAGGAGGAAAGGATAAAGATTTTCTTTCAAGGAAAATCCCAGAAATGCACATCCCTAGGATGTACCACACTTTGTATTTTGACAAACCAGTATAACATGAAATTCACCTTGTAAGCTAATCACACAATGTTCATCACTAACACAATGATTTACTTTGCAATCAACAGAAAACAAACCCTTTAACAGAAATAATCCTTTTACCCAAAAATAGTGATACACGGAAGAAAACGTTTTTGTATTTGAAATCCATCTACAAGATATTCCTCCTCCTGATATTCAAGTTGAGTAGCTTTAGAATTTCAGTTACAAAATCCATAAAAAAAAATTATATCAACATATTCCTTATTAGAAAATTTAAATGGCATGTTTATATTATGATATGATAACACTAAATTTCCTTTATCTGTATGATAATTTATGATAAAGATTCAAACAAAGTACACAATCTTCTATGTTGATCGGCTATTAGTATTCCAACCTATATATTAAATTTTTGTTTAATATTTCTAAAGCAACATACATTTCAATTTAGTTTATACTGTAATTATTTAGTTTTACCTAAGTAGATTATTGAATATACACAGCTGAAATATTTTCAAGCATTTGGGAGTAGTTCTTATTACACACAAACAGAATTTTTGAAAAATTAAAAAATATATTAAAGAAAATTTTCATTACTTGTTTGGGAACTGCAAAATATTGTACTGGACTATGTTTCAATACATAAATTTATTATATTTGTTATTTCTTAATATTGCCATCATGGCAATATTAATGTCCTTTAATATATTATAACTAAACACTCTTACATTAATACATACATCAATTTTAAACAGTACATACATTAATTTTCATACAGTACATACTTTTTACATAGATAAATTTGGTATTGGCCAATCCATAGATATTAATACTAAATAAAACATAGTCTAACAGTGTTTATTAAATTCACTTTTTCTTTAAAATAGTTTTTGATCGTTAATCAAGTTTTGAATTTGTAGCAGATCAGACATAATTTAAATTTTGAGAGGCCTCTATTATAAAAAAAATATTCTCATACATTTTTTTTTTTTTTTTTTTATAATTCTTTTATAGTAATCAAATCCGTCCTTTTTACATTACACCTTATATTTTTTCCACACTACGACTGAACGTTTCTACGATGTTATCGCCACCAGGTCTCTAGACAGAAGAAGGATTTTTTTCTTTGTCCTGTCGTCTAACCCCCACCACTTTGCTGTCTCTAACACACTGTCTATATGTGCTTGTGAACACCAACATAGCGTTACATGCACAAAAATTTAGTTCCAGCAGAAAGCATGATGTCACAGCTACATAATTATATTTTTATAAAGGAGTGCATAGTAAGAACTGAATCACACTTAAATTGTTTTGTTTTAAAACTTATTACACTGACACAATGAATTTATTTAACTATGATTATAAAAATATGTACTGTACTAAAGTAACATTTTGAAGACAAAGAAATTATTCAAAATATAGAAATTTACTTAAATTCTAAAAAATAACTATCCAAAATTTATAATGGTCACATATTGTTTATAAATTTTATACTTCTTTTAAAATTCTTTTCAGTACTTAACAATTTTGATTCAAAAAAAATGTTTATTAAGTACAGAATAATATGATTTTCTGTATATTTTTTGTCCATTTTGCTTCAAAAAACTGATTTTTAGAAGTTTTTATTTATTTTTATTAGCTGTATTTACATTAATTTTCTCAAAATTAAATTCTGTACAAGTTTTGTTACTAAATCTTCTGCATTTATTGGTCATTTAACAAAGCTATCGTATTACAAACCTAAAAGAACTTTTTTGACATTAAATTTTGGGTTTTGTATCAAATATCTTAAAAACTACTGAAGCTACAATTTTAGGACCTGTTTTACCCTACTTCCCAGCTCAAATTATATGAGAAAGCACAAACTTTAAGCCTTAATCTGGTTCCCAAAAATTACACCAGGGCTTCTTTTTAACAGAAGAGCTGAAATTTGGACAAAATCTTTCACTAGCTGTAAATCAAAAACAAAGCATTTCCAGACAGACCTATGTTTGTATGAAGATTTTTCATTATTTTAACCAGTCAAACATGTACTAAAAGTTTCTCCACTTCTTCATGGGACATTATGTGTAAGGAAATAATATACTTTAAAAAAACAAACATTTCTGGGATTTATCTTTTCTGACAACAAATATGGTTGTTTTTTTGTATAAATGTTGGAACTACAGCTGAACTAACAGAAAAATTTTACAAAATGTTCTGAAATAAAAAAAACCTTGAAACTGTAATATTTTCCTGCAAGGCAGCAAGATAGCTGCATACTAAACTTTACAGGATGAGTAGTTTAACTAAAATTTCTGCACCTTTAACACATTGTGCACATTTTACTTCAACACATTTGTTAAAGTAAAAGTTTCAACTTAACTACATAAGAATTTTATTTCATACAGATGTTTTAATGATTTTAATATTTACCTATCACTTACAAACTGACAATAGAATACAAAGTTTCTGAATTATTCTACAAATAATAATGATAAAAAAGGTACTTACTGCGTAAACTCCTCCTTTATGTGCAGGACTGCCAATTTCCCCTATCAAATCAGCAGTAGCCCCATCGTATAAAAATACTTTGCCATCAAATCCACCTGATGCAAAATGACTACCACTAGGAGAATATCTAACTGCTTGAACAAATTTTGTATGTTCCTATAATAAAGAAATAATTTTAAAATATTTATTACATAATTTTAAATTATGTTCTAAGAACTAATGCTGCAAGAAACCAAAAACTCTAGGAACATGCCATTCATCAATTTAATTTTACTGGTTAGGAATCATTTTAAATTTTAAAAAAATGCAAAATGAGTACACAAAACAAAATTAAATTTAACAAAAACTATTAAAATAAATTAATACTACATAATTACCTTTTTTTTTCTTTTTTTTTTTTTTAATTCAATATGCTGGAACCAGATAGCAAGCAAACAGAATTAAAATTTTATAAGGCACGTTTTGAAAGTACATTTTCACACATGGCTGCTAGTGCTTCTGTGATCATCACACACATGCATACTAAACACTTTTACACAGATTTCAGAAAATTAATTTTTTGTTCAAGGTTTGTTCTGCACATAACAAATATTAAGGCAACTGATGAATCCCTAGATATGAAATATGGATTATTTTTTTAACAAAAAATACAAAACAAGCAGATTCATTAACAGTTAACAAAAGACAAAACTTGAAAATGTTTTATATGAATAACAATTGACAGATCAATGATAATGATAAACAAAACCAAAAGTTTACAGGTGTTTTTAACATTATGCTGTGAAGACAGAAAGGGTACGTTATTTTAAAAATAGGGTAAAACTTAATCCCTGATACGACAAATGTCTTAACATTAATGAAGAATTAATTCTTTTATGTAAAAACAAAACTGTTTAAAAACATTTTTAACAGCCAAAAACAAACTGCTCAGGAAAAAATCAACATCAGGGAAAAACAGAATCATAACCATATTATTCATTACAAAGTTACTAACAAATGAATAAAATCAATACTCCTAACTCAAATGAGCATTCAGTTTTTATTGGGGATAAATACATCTTCAAAAGCAACAGAACAATAAGTACTACGCAACTACACTACTACAACAGAACAGCAGCAATTGTATATTTTGATACATGAAAAACTTGTCACCACTACATTTCCAAGAAAAAAAAAATTGCATCCTATAACCAAGAAAGCAGCTTAAGTAGAAAAACATATCAGATGCTACAATTTTCAGTACTCCCTTCCACAGAACTTATTTTATATGTTCTTATTCTTCTTCCTGCATCAGTATACACAATTTTTGGGACCCTATGCTGTACTATGTTAAATTTCTTTGCAATATCTCACACAACACATACTGAACTAAGAATATCAGTAACATTTATAAACTCAAAAGTTATCTCTGAAAAATTTAGTAAAATATTCTTCTGAAAGTTAATACTAATGTACCTAACTGCTCTATGAATCTAGCGTTAAGTGTAGTGAATAAAAATTGTTCATCTGTTATCACCTGTTTGGTCATTTTAAATTTAAATGGTGGTCCTTCAAAAACAGCAATAGTATTGTCTTCACTACCTGTTATAATACGGAAAGGTCTGGCAGGACGGAAATCAACAGAATTGATTGGTTTAGACTGGCCAGATATTTCACCAACTGATGTACCTGTTTCAGCCATAAAAACATGACCAAACCTAGAAATTAAAAACAATCACACAATATTAGGAAACCGTATCACACAGTACATAAGATGCAATACATTTTAAAAATATGAAACCTTAATAGGCATTATAATCTTGTTTTTCCCTCACAAAAATAACAGTCAACTTAAAAACGCTCTTTGAATTCATAATTACTCTTTTATATAGGTTTTTATCTATCCCTGCAAACTAGCAGCGCTGAACTTGAGCCACAGGTTCCAACTCTATTCAAAAGGGAATGCTCATCAACTTAATTATTTGCTCCAAAAAATGACCCAAGTAAACTAAGTAGATGTAGTTAAACAGCAGCATTCTTTTAAATTCATAGTTAGGTATGAAGTAAGGTAAAAGTAGAAAATATATAAATCACTAATATCATAATGGCAAGAGCACTTAAATTAGTATTAGTGTTGTCATTCATCAAAGTATATTTCTTTAATAATTATAAAATCTGTGGATGAAGGAGGAGCGTACAAAAAAGTAGATTTTTCCTTCTTTTACAGATAAATAGCAGACGAGCTTCTCATATTATATAAATATTTGAAAACTATTCAAAAACTGGCATAAAGATATTGATGATGTATCAGTGTAAGACAGTGAAAATGGAAATGGACTATAAATATTTCAATATATAATGTTCAGGGATTGCAAACTAAATTTTTTAAAAATTGAACAAAATGTACGGCTTATGTGACTTTTATCCAAAATTAACCAAAAATATTATGGCATATTAAGAAGTCATTCCACAAGGGCAAATTAATAAGAAAACGGTACAATATTTGTTCATTTCTACAGTAGAATTGAGTATAAGAAGGGAAAACATAAGTATGCGGTATATGTATAAATTTCCATGACAGTTCAATGTTAAAGAAGCATTTACAACACCTTATTATAAAAGAATAACAGACCACATTTGAGTAAAAGACCATATTTTATTAATAATTAGATATTTTCACTTAATAAGGCTCCATTAAAGACAATAAAAGTGATTTTGAAAAAAGGTCTAAAAGGGTTTATTCAGGAAAAAAATTTTGACATAGAACTCAATTATCTATTTTACCTTAATCCGAATATTAAAAAGCAAAATCAACTAAAACTAAGAGCAAGAGCTTTAGGATTTCTTTTAAAGAATATTTTAATAGATCAACAGTAAGAAAAAATTTCAAATGTTAGAAAAAAAGTAGTACCTAATGACAAGTCAGGACTATAGTGACTTCCCTATAATGGTTTTTATCCCAATATGACATTGGTATATAAAAAAATTAATAGAGGACAATCCCACAAACAATATCTTCAATACACGAAATAAATATATTAAAAAGAAAAATTATCAACAAACCTTTCCCTTCCTTCACCGACAATGACCATTCGCTGGTTATCAGGAGACCATGAAATATCCTTAACAATACCTCCAATAGGTTGGAATTCATTTTTTAATAAATGTTCCTTGTTCACAGTATCCCAAATTCGAATTTTTCCAGAAATATCTGGTTAAAATAAATCAGAATTAAATAACTAATGAAACAGTACACTGCACATTTAAATTTGAAGCTAAAAATAAAAGTTCACAAAATAAAATTATTTATATAGTAGATAGGATAAATAAGAATTTAAAATTAAGGGAAGCAACACATAAAAGCTAGAGTTAAATGACAGCTATATTTCTATTATGTTATTTTTCTAATATAGATGTTAAGTAATTAAGCTAACTTCAGAATTATTTACTTAAAAAGTAATCAATAAATGTTTTACAACCAAGCCTTTTAAAATTCCAAATTAATTATAAAATAATAAGTAAATTCATCAGCCTAACACTGAGCATCAGCCAGTTATCAAGGTATTTTGCTATAAAGCAATCAGAATTTAGCTTTAAAAGAATTAATATAATCAAAATATCAACTTAAAAGTTAAAAAATTGAATAAAATATTATTCCAATAAATTTTAGTAAAACAAACTTTTATAGACCTGGTAGTTCATATATAAAGTAAAATTTTAATAATGCAGTAAAAATCCTCAATAATGAACCCAATTATTATTTCTATCCTTTTAAAACTGATATTTTTTTTAGTTCTAAAACGATAAAAGAAATTAATTAATTTAAACTACAAACAACATGGAATATCTGCTGCATTTTTTCTCTTATTATAATAAACACCAAGAAAAGTTAGTTAATCTTTTTAATGTAAACGTGTATCAAAAGTAGCCATACTTTATTCCAGTTCTGACAAATACTATTGGATAAATACTATTGGAAATTGACCAATAACTGGGAAATCATTCATCCAAAATTATATATGAACAATGAGGTAACATTAATTTAATAATTAATGGTAGACTAGTATATATTTTAATAATTAATGGTAGACTAATAACTGAATCGTAGGACACAAAACTTTTTTTTAAATCTTTTATGGGTTTCATACTGCCATAAAGCTATCATGATGTTATAGCTGTTATGCAGTTGTAACACTATGTTAAGTTAATAACTATTATTGTTATAATCAAAAAACAATACAATTAATAGTTTTCCTACAGCTGCATTTACATGCAAGGTTTGTCCCAAAAGTAAGTGTACTGATTTTTTATTTAATTACCTATTGAACTTACCTGAAATTACAAGTTACCTTTTTTGAAGTATGACCCAGTTACACAGCGGTTCCAAAGTTTCTTTCACTGTTCATAGCAATACCAGAGGTCATTTTTCTTAAGTGTGTGTAACTCATCTATTACAGTTTTTATTATGTTTTCCATCGTCCCAAAATGTGACCCTTCAACTTAGGGAAGAAGTAGAAATCACACAGAGATAGATCAGGGCTGTAGGGAGGTTGTGGAAGTAGTGAATTGAAAGCAAAATGTGAGTTGCCGTGTTAAGGTGATATAGCACCCAATCTTGTGCAATGTCCGTTCAGACTCACTGGACCCGTTTTCGAAGTCTTTCTAAGAAATCTTTGTAGAAGACGCTATTAACTATCTGTCCTGAAGGTACAAAATCTTTGTGACCAATTTACTGCTCACACCACTTCCAAATTTTCATCATTTGTTGATGAAACAAATCAACCCTTGTTCTGTAAGACTAACCTTGGTCTTCCACAACAAGAGGTCTTCAACATTTTCCCAGCCCTCATTGAAAGCTTTGTACCACTTAAAAACATAGTTCTTGAAAGAATGGCATCGCCATAAGCTTTGGTTAAAGAATCAACTGTTTCTGTGGAAGACTTATTGATTTTACACAAAATTTGATAGCATAACAATGTTCAATAATTTCCTCCACCACAAACATAACGAGATTATAAAACACAACCATACATGAACAGCAGTAGCAAGCGACTGACTCAACCGAGCCAGTTGAAACAAGTATGCAAGTGCAGCCAAGATACCTAGATGTGCTACCTATGTACTGTTATACATAAAAACCGTTTTACATTATCTGTTTATCCATAGAAAAATCAGTTCACTTGCTTTTGGGACAAACCTTGCATGTCCAACTCTCTGTATGAATGCAAAACACGTACTAATGCACAAGAAAGCAAGCAGAGGAATGCAACATTGAAAGTAAAGATGTGCACAGATCCTGTGCATAAAAACCACCATGCCCTAAACATAGCTAAGCAACTGTCATTTTTTGGTCACTTTTAATTAGGTTTGATGTTAATGTCAAATCTAATCTCATTCTTCTTATTTGAACATTTATTTTACAGTTTAATTTTACCAAAGCCAAACTCAAATGAAGAGTATCAAACCCATGAAGAACTATCCCTATTTTTCTTTTTTAAGGATGGCTAATTCCATAAACTGTAAACACAAGGGTGAAATGGAGAAAATGTTTGCAGTGTCTAATAAAGCTTGGTATAACAAAATAGTTCTTAACAGAATCAAACATCTAAAATTATAATATAGTCTGAGCATAACAAATTTAGGTTGAAGAAGAGCAATAACAATTATGGAGCTGATGAGATTCAGAAGCCCAGATATGTGGTTCCCGTAACACCCTGATTCTGAAGGAGAAGATATTCTTCATGGCATTACGGTCATCACTCCACCCCCTTTGTACCTAGCCCTGACAGGCTTTACCTGAGGTCATCTTCATTACCTCAGCAACTGACATCTCCCAGACCCATTACCTTAGTCAGGATGCCACAATGTAAATGCCATGAATGACATTCCCATCGGTGTACCACATCT
This sequence comes from Zanna intricata, assembly GCA_010016005.3. Lineage (NCBI taxonomy): Eukaryota > Metazoa > Arthropoda > Insecta > Hemiptera > Fulgoridae > Zanna > Zanna intricata. The sequence goes on from JAAAKQ030197308.1 coordinate 11,834, forward strand.
AACGCAATTATACCTACAAAATAGTTCCTGCAACAATTATTATTCTTCACTTTAGATATGAAAAAAAAGATCTGGGAAAAAACTTTCAA
>JAAAKQ030197319.1:0-11922 GCA_010016005.3 Zanna intricata
CATACACATCATCCTCATTCATCCTCTGAAGTAATACCTTACGGTAGTTCCGGAGGCTAAACAGATAAATAGAGAAACTTCAGTCATGTGAATGATGCATGCTCACGTTTTCAGTCAAGATTTTTTCTTGGTAAACCGCAAACCAAGTTACAAAATTTATGGATAATTCATAGATGAGTACCATAATCTTGTCCACATTTTTCAGTATTTTACTGGTAGTTGGCTACCCTGAGTGATCATTATCTTTAACTGGTAATCTACCAATTTTCAAACAATAATAATACCACTCAAAATACTTCATTAAACCAAAAGAATTCTTTTTAAAAATCTGAAAAAGCTTTTTTAAGAGTTGGTAGTCAATTTCAACACTCAAATGAAATTAGATGCAGCAGGTCAATCAAATTTATAAGCCTTCATGACTTGTGTTATTACCAATACTAACACAAGTTATAAAATCATTAGGTACTAACTGAACACAGTATTCACCATAACAACATTTGGCAGACTGACCAAGCAGGCTGGGGAGTAACGGCCTTCAATATTATTCAATATTTAAATAAATATTATTCATATTATAATATGATAAATATTAATGATAATATTATTCAGTATTATTCATGACTTTCAATATTCTTCACATAAAGTGTAATCACTGCAATTATAGTCTGAAATGTTGTGATAACAAATCATACATTAATGAGTCAATCTATATGAAGTGATCCAACCAAACTATTTTCAGTTGCTTCATCATTTGTTATGTTATTTTCTTATTCAATGACAGTCCAAAAAAGGTCTTTTTTAATTATTTACTTAAATTAATCACATCACAAGGTTAAATGGCACTGTAAGAGACTGATAGCACTGACTGATCCACTTCTATGACCCATAGTCTCGATCAGTAGCCTACTGTTTCCATATAAACATGTAAAAACTTTAAGAGATGTAACCCTTTGGCTGCTACACTTATTCTTAATTCCTTTCATATTTTTAAAAATAGTTTAATTTTTTCAAACTGTAGTTTTTATATAACTTTTAATTTTTATTTGGTTAATTAACTTTTCAATTAAGCTATATTTAATTTTACAATTAACTTTTCATTTTTATTTGTTAAATTAGATTGCAGACTAATTCTAAAGCTTACTTGATACTAAAAACGAAATATCACATTCAAGAACAAAGTGTTCTATGATTTAAGTCGGTAAAATATATATATCTTAAATTTAAGAGTAGTTAATTGAAGCGTACATGCACATGATTTATGTAGACTTTGAAAATTCATAACTTTGTTCAGAATCAAATATTGAAATTTTTACAGGAGTTTGCTTTTATATAGATGTATATTATGCAGAAAAATTATATTTTTATCCCAGGTCCCACCAGAAATATCAAGCCTCAAATTTTCAAAAGATTTAAAAGTTTAAATTTTCAAAAATTCATAAAAAAAAGAAAGAAATGCTTATCAATATTCTTACTCTAGCTATGGTCAGTATGGTAGCTTATGTAATAATACATTTTTAAAAATCAACTTGATATTTCATTCCATTGCATTTTAAACACTAAAAAAAAAAGGAATTTGTTATATTTTCATATCAAACTTTGTAGATCACTTTTAGTTATTAGACTTATTAAGGGATTTAATGTAAAGGACCCAAATTAAAGAGGAGAATTTGATGAAAAAGAAATGTTTATGTTGTAATATTTTTGTGTAATACACTCCAAAAACATTAAAGTTTACACTAACATCTGCAAAGCCAAAAATAAGCATGCGCTGCTAAACAAAAATGACCACCCTCACAAGCAGGCAGATATAAGAATAAAAAAAGATCTGTTTTGGACTGCCAATACAAAGGGAATAACTTAGAAAAAAAAGTTTTTAAGAATGGTGAAGCAACCATAAACGTTTTGTTTAAATTACATCATATGGATTAATTTTATCATTCTAATTTCTCTTAATAATACTTCTGACTGAAAATACTACTTACTTTCACATCAACTTGGTCATCATCATATAGTGATGATAATTGAGAAATAGTAGAACTCATTTTTATAGTTACAATATCCTGAAACAGTAATATCCTTGCAAAGTCATTAATAACAAAACTACTTGCTGTATAAAAAAAAATTGATATTGATATAATGATCTTTTTACAGTGACTTAATGTATTTTTAGTAATATTTAACAGATAAATAAAAATTACTTCAGATTTTTACAACAAAAAAAAAATTATTTTTGGTGTAAAATAAAATGCAGTGAAATAATAGACTTATATCATTTTACATAAATAATATATCTAAGTTATTATTAGTTAGTATAATAGCCTGTTTTACAATACTGAAAAGATATCAAAACTGTTTAAATTAATGTTATGTGTTAATTTAAAAACCATGACATATTTATAATGAATGTACCTTTTTAGTGTATGATAATGGTAATTTTGATTTTTGAAGAGAAAAGAAATACAAACAACCTAATGTGTTAAAAAGCAAAATTGATACATATGTAAAAAAAAAATTCAATAAACATATATAAATCATTAAATAACACGGTAACTCTGAATGTAATTTCCCTACATGGTTTTGCTTTTTTTAGTAGCTAAGAATCTTTAGCAGACAATACCATCAAAAACAAAGAAGATACCTATAGATGATAAATAAAAAACTTTTAAAGTAAATAAACATGTTTTGCAAACAAAATTTTTCATGCTTATAGTAGTATAAGAGGGACTGGATCAGGAGACCACAGAATGCAACCGTAAATGAAGCTATAAAAACACCATACAAAAAATAACTCTACGAAAAATTAGCACAAAAAACAGAAATGAAATTTATTGGATAAGTATAATTTATGTACCAAACCAAAATTATCTGTTAAACAATAGATCATGTACAGTAATTAAATCAAAAAATTCAAATACATTAAAACAATGAAACCCATGCAGGAGTTGAAAGGAATCTTAAACAGAAAATAAAAGCAATCTTGCAAAAAAAAACATTCTTAGGATTCAGTTATTAGCCTAACAATTGACATTAACGACATTACCACCAATAATATCACATTCTAGATTAAGTAGGTTGTCTTTTGCACATTTAAAAAACATTGGTCATTTAAAAGCATATTTTTTTTAAATTCATTTTATTTACTGAAATGTGAAAATATATTTTAAAAACCTATGAAATAATTGTACATTAATTTTAAACCACTCACTTTTAGATTGATCACCAAAGACTTATTATAATGATACAAAAAAAGTTATTTTCAAAGTATGATTCAAAGTTATTTTGTGATAATAAATGCATTGTGCATAAAAGATAAAAGGACACACATACTCTAGAAATGACACCAGCCGTTAGTAGTTAATGCAAATGACTTAAACCGATCTAAATTAGGATCAGAAAAAGTATACACTGAATTACAATTACAGGAGATAAAATATATAATAAAAAAAGAAAAACATTATTAAGTTGCAAAAATATAGATTTCAGTAAAAAGAAGTATGCTATATGGATAAATAAATGCTAATAAGAAAGCTAAAATATAAAAGGCTGTCGCTAAAACTGTTCTGTGATCATTCAAAATCATGGTTCATATATGATTAAAGATAGAATAAAATCTGACAATGGCCCAATTTAATTTTGTTACTGGTGTTCAATTGGCGATCTGCAAAAAGACAAACTGTATAACTGTGACTGATATTTTTGCAATTATCTGGTGTATATCTAGTGATCTCAAAGGCAAACTATGAATTTGACTGGCGTACGTATTTTTGCATGATAGAATTTTCACAAACACATTGTTTTGGTCAATTTTCACATTGTTAACGGTCAACGTTCAACTTAGTAATCGGAAGATCGCTAGTTGAGTTAACCGCTTCAGTTACCATATTCACCTACCATTTTTTTATCTCATCACTAGTTAAGTTCGCATATAAAACGTATATAGTACATAAAAACCGTATATATAATTTGCAAGTTCTATGCAATATAATGAATCTGTATTAGTACACAGGTACATTAAGATACAAAAAAAATAATATTAATCAAACGGTAATAATTAAACAAATTGTAAATAAATGTAAACTCATACTTCAGAATTGGCTGTAAACTACAAAAAACAAATGATCAGGAGATTTCTGCCTACAAATCACCGTAATCCGTAGGAACCTGACAACGAACTTCGTACCAGTAAGGTAAATTATTATTAACTAGTCATGGGAATAGTTCGACTAAAATTATTCGGATTAGTCGATTATTAAAATTAGTCGACTAATTTAACAACACACAAATAACGGGTGTTTCAGAAAGGACGCAACCCCTTTGTTTGACGACGAGAATTTATTACAAAAATATTAATGTTAATAAAATACTTATACAACAATATTCAGATTACCTTTAGTAACTTAACAATAGATGTTCATAATGATTTCTTGTGACCCAGTTGCAGGTTCGTACACGTTTCATAACATTTGCAGCCACTTTTCGTAATGTTCGCTCAGTAACATATGAAATTCACTTTCAGTATTAGCCTTCAATTTGTCAAGTTTATGAGGACTATTTTTAAAAAATACCTTTTTTAAATACCCCCAAAGGAAAATGTCTGCTTGTGTAAGATCTGGGGATCTTGGAGGCCAGAACCCTTTTGATGTCTAATGGCAAAAAAATTCCTCTAACATATTCATCATTTCATTAGCGGGTATGACACGTTGCGTTATCCTGCTGCAACCAATATTCTCATTCGTGTAAATGTAACATGGCAATAAACTGTTCTATTTAAGTTGCAATAAACCACACCATCTACAGATTTGTCAAAAAATAAAGATCCTATTACACGACACTGGTGATCGCACAACTAAACACCAATTTTACGTGTGTATATAATGGTCGTTCATGAAACGCGAGAGGATTTTCAGCGGTTCATATTCACAGTTTTGGCTGTTAGTATAGCCATCCGAGTGAAACCATGGTGTTTATTTCGCTGAAATAAACACGGTCCAAAGTTTCAATACCGTTGTCATTATCAAGAAAGAGAACGAAACCGAAAACAATGTAATGTTTTTCGAGATCTATTTCTTTTAGTACATGAACGACATCAATGCGATAAGCATGCGATTGTAATTTTTTAATAGTCCTGAAAGCCGTACATAGTGAAAGCTCAGCCTGTGAAGATAACTTCCTGAGCGATTTTCTGTTTGAACTAGTCAAACGTTCTTTCACATTCTCCAGAACGTCTACTGTTAACAGTGATGGTCGATCACTTATCCGATCGCGTACACTTCATTCTAACAAAATTTAATTATCAAACGCGATATTATCAGTTTATTAGGAACTGAAGAATTGGGAAATTTTATTCGAACTCGTATTTCACTCCTTTGTAAGATTTAAACGAGCAATAAATTTCAATAATAAACACACGTTCATCCTTGGGAAACGACTTAACAGAATAGAAACGATTAATAGGGCTAGTGCATTCGAAGGATATTTCAACTGTTACATGCTACTAAAGTCGTGTTGCCAATTGACAGGTAGGAAGAAATAAAATTTATCTACCATGACTTCTACCTTCTTATAATTTAGGGTTGCGTCCTTTTTGAAACACTCGTTATAAGTAAACTGATTGAAAATTAGTCATTGCCACTAACACAGTGACAATAAATACTTGTATATAAACATTTTATAGAATAAAATTTTTGCATTGAATTACAAATTAGTCGTTAGTCGAAAACACTGTTTTTTGTTTGTAAGTCATTTGATTGATCTGACACAACACTCCAAGCTTCCCTATTTAGTGCTAGTCGTTTCATTTCGGTATATCATCTACATCCTAAATCCCTAACAATTTATTTTACATATTCTAATCGTTGCCTGCCTCCACAATTTTTCCCATCTGCCTGTCCTTCCAATATCAAAGCGGCTATTCCAGAATGCCTTAATATGTGGCCTAAAGAGAGTCTGTCTCTTCTTTTAACTATATTTTTCCAAATGCTCCTTTCTTCATTGATTTGCTGCAACACCTCTTTATTTGTCACTTTAGCCACCCATCTTAATTTTAACATTCTCCTATAGCTCCACATTTCAAAAGCTTCTAAATCTTTTCTTCTCAGACACTCCATTCTTCCAAGTTTCATTTCCTTTTTCTTTTTTCATGTAATTTCAAAAAGATTTTCCTGACGTTTGAATTAATATTTGAGTAAGCAAGTTATATTTCTGATTGAAAGCTCATTTCATCTGCTATTCGTCATTTTATATCGCTACTGCTTTATCCACCTGTACTACTGTAATCTTTTCTGTCCTATTTTTGTATTCAATGGTCCATCTACTTTATTTCTACTACATTTCATTACCTTCATTTGTTCTTGTTTATTTTCATGTGGTAGTTCTTGTGTAGGACTTCATCCGTATCATTCATTGTTTCTTCTAATTCTTTTTTACTCTTGACTAGATTACTATATCATCATATCGTAACATCTTTAACTTCTCACCTTGCACTCTTACTCTGGATCTAAATTGTTCTTCAACCTCATTAACTGCTAGTTCTATGTAAAGATTAAAAAGTAACTAGGATAGGAAACATCCTTATCTGACTCCTTTTTTTATTACTGCTTCTTTCTTATTCTCTTCGATTATTACTGTTGCATTTTGGTTCCTGTAAATGTTAGCAAATGTTCTTGTGTCTCTATACCTGAATCCTAAATTTTTATTAAAATGCTGAACATTTTATTCCAGTCTCTGTTATCAAATGCTAAGTCTATAAATATATTATATATATATATTATATAATGTATTTATATTATATATAATATATTAATATATATTTGCTAAGTCTATAAATGCCATGTGTGTCGGTTTGTTTTTCTTTATTCTTCCCTCTGCTATTAATCTGAGCACTAAAATTGCTTCCAAGTCCCTATACTTTTCCTGAAATGAAATTTATCTTCTCTTAACACTTCTTCCACTCTCTCTCAATTCGTCTGTACAGAATTCTAGATAAAATTTTTGATGCATGACTAGTTAAGCTATTTGTTCCATATTCTTCACATCTATCTGCTCCTGCTTTCTTTGGTACTATGACAATAATACTCTTTCTGAAGTCTGACGGAACTTTCCTTTTTTGTAAATATTACATACCAGTTTGTATAATCTACTATCGCTTCTTCATCTGCACTGTGCATTAATTCTGCAGCTATCCCTTCTATCCCAGGAGACTTTTTGCCATTCAAATCCTTTAATGCTCTATTAAATTCAGATCTCAGTATTCTGTCTCTCTTTTCATCCTCTTTAAATTAACTCTTCTTCCTCTGTAACACCAGTTTTTAATTCATTTCCTCCATATAACTCTTCAATATATTCCACCCACCTACCAACCTTTTCTTTCGAGTTATAAATCGGTGTATAATCCTACAAAGTTAACCTTGTCTAGTAATTGGATGCACACTGGTTCACCTGGCATGAGAAGAGCAGACTAATGGGAATGTATTTTGTAGTCGGTCGATAATCACTTTGTAGTATAGCTGACTCTCTCTTTTATCTGTTTAGCCTCCAGAACCACTGTAAGGTATTACTTCAGAGGATGAATGAGGATGATATGTATAAATGTGAATGAAGTATAGTCTTGCACAGCCTCAGGTCAACCACTCCTGAGAAGTAAGGTTAATTAAAACCTAACCACCAAAGAAAACCGGTATCCATGACCTAGTATTCAAATCCATATAAAAGTAACTACCTTTAGTAGGATTTGAACCTTAGAACTCTCAACTTCAAAATTAGCTGATTTGCAATGACGAGTTAACCAGTAGATCACCCCAGTGGGCTGTAGTATAGCTGTCTATGGTTAATGTTTAATACAGATAGGATGAGGAAGCAACTCTTCATATAAATTAACGGTATCATATTTCTTACATTAAACAATAATTTTTAATATTACGTTTTCACAGTATTTTTTAACGTTGCGTTTTAACAGTATTTTTCAAAACTATTTGAAATATTTTTCAGTTGTTGAAAAATTTTGTTGAATATCGTTTCAAATGAAAAAGAACAGATGATAACAAACAACTTTTAACAGAAAATCTTGATATATGCTTTAAATATATCATCTATTTTTTTAAAATATGCAAGGACATTTGTTAAATATTTGTGAAACATTGTAAAAGGCTGTAATACAAGTATTTATTTATTTTTATTTTATTGAAGGAAAGAAATAAAGAAGACAAAAGAGCAAATGAATTCAGTGTGAATATGAACAATTCCATAAAAAAACAACAGAAGAATGATAGGTTTTGTTAGAAAGCCAAGCCTCTTACCTTTTTCTTCATGTTACAAGAAAGATGACAAAGACAAGAGGCTGTGGAAAAAACTCAATAATGAATTAAAAAGAGCAACACAAAAAGTAAAGAAGAAATGACTCTATGAGACCGCTCATAGATAAAGAATTAAGAAAAACAGGATGGTAAGAACTAATGTGAAAAAAGTAAAAACAGTAACATGAGATAATTAGAGGAAAGGTTCAGGCACTAAAGAAATTTCTGTAAAAATGGTAAAGTGTTATAGGAAAAGAAAAATATATTTGATATATGGAATGAGTGTATAAAGGAACTGCATTGCCCAGCAGAACGTCAAATGATCTTATAAAGGCTGGAATAAAATGAAAAAACATGAAGCAGAAGCAGAAAAACTAAAATTGGAAGTTTTATCAGTATCAACAAAACTGATTAATTCTTAAAGGAAAATTTCAGGAGATAACCAAATTGCATAATGAGATCTGCAATAGTGTGATGTAGTCAGATATTCTTAAAACAATCACAATTCCATTTTCTAAGAAGCATAGTGTTGTTAAGTTTTAATCTCCTTTTCAACAGAAAGACGGAGTAAAAAAAATGAAGCAAACAATTTTATAAAACAAAATAGATTTACAAGGAGTAGAAGCATTACAGATGTGATTAGGCTAATCATACCTATTAGTGATAGGTACTGTATAGAGTATATAGAAAGAGGTAAAGGAAGAAGTACATCTTGTCAAATAGAAAAACTAATGGAAATAATTAAAAGCCCAAGAATAGAAATCCAAATATGCAAGATTAATTACACAGTTGCACCCAAATCGGAAATTAGTTATTAAAATAAAGAATGCTCAAATTGAGATTAACCTAAGAAGAGGAATATGCAAGGATGCTGCTTTATTTAACATGCAGTTGAAGATATGATAAAAAATGCGGTAGAAGAAGAAAGAATAAATATAGGAGAAAGGAAAATAAATTGTAAAATGTTTACAGTAATTATACTTTTTTTTTTTTTTGGAGATGAAACAAATGATATTCAAAATTAGAATACATTTTTCAGAATAGAGTTAAAATGAGTCTTAAGAAAACAAAAGCAATGAGGTTAGGAGAAAATAAGCCCATGAATATATACACACAAAAAAACACAACTGTACAAATAAAACAATATTAATAGTAGGTTTGATGTCAACAAAAGATTATGAAAGTGAAAAGAAATAAAAACAAGAATAGCAGTTGATAAGGAAACATTTAACAGAAAGAGATAGTTATTTGTAGTGAGGTGGTTGATGAAGTGTCTTGTGTATATACTACCATACTTACTTAAGGTGATAACAAATGTTTGCAAATGAAACATGGACACAAGGAAAATGGGAAAAAGAATGCTAAAATTGCTTGAAATATCTGTAAGAAGCAAACTGTAGATTAAATGAATAGATGGATTGAAAACTGAAGACATAATTAGGAGATTGTTTACAAGAATAGAAACTTAATCAGAAAAAAATTTCAAAATAAGAGATCTAACTGGTTGGGATATATTCTGAAAGGAGAAGAAATGATTAAAACAACATTTTACGTACTTGATGTCAATGGCTGTTATAAGCAAAATAAGACTGATTTTGAAGAGCCTTGAAGACCTTCTTCCTACAATTCCAACATGCAATACTCTTTTATTAGGGGATATTGACATAAATATTAATGAAAGAATAAATAGTAATGGTGAACAACATCTAAAAATACTTCATATGAATGGGTATAGTTCCTTAGTTAATGCTGATACTAGAATTACTGAGGATGATAGGCCATTCTGTATTGATCTCATTTTCTTTAGATCAATTTTATTCAAACATAATGTTTCTAGTCCTTGCCATTCTGACACATCTTAATGATCATGTGGCTGTTGGCATAGCTGTTTCTAAAAACAGAGCTAAAAATAACTTGTAAAGAATTTTAAAGAGGTTCTGGATTAAGATTAATTAATCATATTTATATGAACATGATTGGAGTGAAATTCTTAATTATAATGTTGATTTTCAGTTTAATAACTTTTTAGATATTTTATTAGGGTATATTAATCAGTCAAAATCTGTAATTTATTTTAAAATAAATCTGTTTATTTTAAGCCATGGATAACAGTTGACTGTAGATTACCTTTTCTTAGACAGATTGTAAAAGAAATGACATAAAAATCCTCACAGTCACAAAATTAAAACTGAATACATTAAGTTTAAAAATATATAGATGTGTGGATTATGTCAACTAAAAAATATTTTTAAAATAGGAGGAAATTACCTGCCAAGAATGAGTGGAGAATTATAAACCCGTATACTAATATGCCATTCAGTATAATGTTTTGTTTCCTCCTTATTTGATTGTAAATAAAATTAATTATCTGTCTCTCTTATTTCATAAAAGCATATAAATTTCTTACTTCAGCTGACAAGATCTCCAACTGATTTTTATTATATGTTACCTTTTTTATTTTATTCTTAGTCTAATTCATACACTAATATATGTAACTTAATTCTTAATAAATATAAATATATTACTAATGATTCTAATAATAAATATATAATGAATTATGTATACTACTGAAACATAATCTAATCTGATATAAAAAGAATGTAAAGGATATTCTGTGTAAATATATTGTAATCAATATAAAGATGTGTTTCTACAAAATAAACATATATTCAACAGAGTAACAATTAATTTATTTAAAGATATAAGTGCCATAAATTCAGAATAATGATAGATGCATTAAGGCATAGTTATTCAAACATTTTTTGTTTGGTCCTCCATACCATGGAGATTGTGAAATTTATTTTTACTGTGACATTCTTCAATCTGAAGACAATCTAAGTTATACTTTACAAATCTTCAATATGTTAATTTATGGTGAATCAAAAAAAGATTTATTCAAGTTGTCAACTATTCAAATGGAAATCAGCCTATAACAACTTATTTGTTAACACATTGTGTTAAGTTTGGTTTATTGATTTATTATTTGCTTATTCTTCATTATTATTGCTTTTGTCCGTAAAGCTTGTCTGGTTTATTATTTGTATCTTTTATTATTATTGTCTTTGTCGGTTAAACCTTTATGTTTTATTACTTGCTTATTTTTATTATTGTTGCCTCTGTCAGTTAAAAACCTTTTCATCGGGTGTGTGAATTTTTGTTATGGAATGCAGTAGACCCGTTTTTAATTCTGTTCCCACACTTGAGTCTATTGTGGCTATCGGTAAGAGCTCTCCTTATTTCTTTTTTTTTTATTGTTATTGCCTTAGCCTGTTAAAAGCTTTTCGTCAGGTAACTGAATTATTGTTGTGAACCCTACTCACCCTTTTTGCAAATATTCCAGCTGGTTGTGTTTTTCTGTGTGCTTTCCCACCACCCGCCTACGTTCCATTTCCACGTTCAAGTCTATTCTGCGTGTCGGTACGATTGTTTCCTTATTTCTTTCCTAGCGTGTTGTCTTCAGTCTGGCTTCAACATCGTGGCGATCGGACCAATCTTCCAGATCCGAAGTTCATCCGTTTTAGGCCGTCGCGTTCTAACAATTCTAACAATTTTTATAACTTTAATAATGTCAATATCTGTATAATTTCTCTTCAAGTTGAATAAGTTTTTATGTTGATCGGGAAAAGCCCGG
>JAAAKQ030197341.1:0-29503 GCA_010016005.3 Zanna intricata
ACTCCTGAGAAGTGTGGTTAATTGAAACTCAACCACCAAAGAACACCGGTATCCATGATCTAGTATTCAAATCCGTAAAAAATTTTTTATCTTTACTAGGAATTGAACCTCAGAACTCTCGACTTCGTAATCAGCTGATTTGCGATGTCGCGTTAACCACTAGACCAGCCCGGTGGGCAATTATTTGCGGGCTAAACTTTATTAACGTTACTTTAAAAATATATAATGGTAATCAATAATTCAAAATGTTTACCATTTTACTATTAATATCTTGATAAGTAATAGTACATTAAATTATCTTTTATTAGATAAATTTGCGCTTAAATTAAATTTAAAATGAGCTTAAATTGCAGTTAAATTAAAATTAAGCTTTTGTGGAAATCATTATAGCATATTCATATACCAAAACGAAGAAAAAAGCAATTCTAAATTTTGTAATTTTTTCTCCACTACTAAAAAGAAATATTGTCAGCCCCCATGGGGCGAGTGGTAGTCTTTCGGTCTTTCATCTGGAGGTCCCAGGTTTGAATCCCAATCAGGTTTGGAATTTTTACACGCTAAAAAATTGCCATCTCATCTCATCCTCTGAAGCAATACTTAACAATAGTTCCGGGGACTACAAAAATAAATATTGATAACAGAAAAATGCAACTATTTTTCGGGGAAAAATAAAATTTTTTACTTAAATTGTATGTTAAAAATTATACTATGTTATACTATAGCTTCATAAAAACCTTTATAGGTACCCTCCAAAAGAATTATATCTTGCGATGTTATACCCATAATGACCAAGACTGATTCATGGATTTGCTATTTAAGTTTTGTTAAGGTGTACTATCTAGCTTTTGTTCAAAATAAAAAAAACTGTTGATTTTTTGTAATAGAAATTTTCAGGACTTAACAACGTAAGATAATATAAGATAACGTAAGATAGGATATTTTTTTTTAATTTTAAATAATAATTACTTACGTAGGAAAGTTTTTTAGTTTGATAATTTTGAAAAATATGGTGTCAGCGAATGGAATTAAAAAAAAAAAAAAAATGGATTTAATTTTATGTTTCAATTCGTAATAATCCGATCAAATACTTTCGAATTTTACTTTAAATGTTTCCTATTTGAATTTTAAGTTTAAAGATGAATTGATTGTTTTTTTTTTGTTACTTAAGCTAAACCTTTTTAACAAAATATTATTTTTCTTGCGTTGCAGCATTAATACCAATAATCGAAATGTTAGTTTAAAAATATATAAAATATTAACTTACTCCTTGACATGGCATTGGAGCAGCAAGTTGTCGAACGGAACCTCGTCCCAGAGCTTCTCTTTTCCTCTGAGCTGAAAATAATCTGAGTTCTTTTCTTTCTTCATCGGTAAGACTGTGACAGTATCGTACTTCATTGTCATGAGGTGGCAACTGATGTAATAATTGTCTTACTCGGTGTCGTTCGCCTACAGAATTTACATATGGTACCTTATCTTCTGGAAGAGCCGAAAAATATAGGTGGACCTATAAGCAAAGAAAAGAAGAAATCAATCAATAACTCTAAATGTAACAGACTGGAAAATTTACAATCATTATTTTAGTTAAATTAAAATTTTATAAGAAAAATTATATTTTTAACATATAAGTAAAATATTTTTAAGAATGAACGTTTATGTAAATTTTAAATTGCGATTCAGTCCTTTTAACAAAAAGGACTTAATGAAATTCATTTTGATAAGTTATAAGATAATAATAAACGAACTAATGAAACTTTAATATAAAGGGAATTTACTAAAGTAAAACAGCTTGCTGGCAACCTGGGTATAAAATGATACATGTGGTTAGCTCAAATGTTTATAAGTCCCTGAGTTCACATAATTTCACCTGTTGCTAATATAACTATAGTCATCTCAAACACAGTGTGCCACTTTGAAACAATAAACTGGCCCTAGAAAACTTACGTAATTTAAACAGGAGAAGTAAGTTCATCCCATGCGGCTTGTCAACTAAAACATTCGACTTACTGAAACTAGTAATATTTAAGCCACAGCTGGTTTCCTTAATACAAAGTCAAATTAAACAGTATTAAATGTTATTAGATTCTGTTCCTGTCAACAAAATTTTAATTAATTTTTTGTAATATTAAACTTAAACATTTTTTTTACTAAAAAAAATTACGTAATAAAAAACGATTTACTCGGTGTCGTTCGCCCAAAGAATATATACAATGTATAATATTGTTACTCGTATAATACCTTAAATGTGGTAATAGAAGCATAGCATAATTTTATATATTTCAATGGTAATAGAATAGGCTTAACATTTAATCTATTTTGAATTAATACCTAAAAATTCCAAATAAAGGTAATCGTTTTTCCGAAAAATCAGATATGAACGCTACATAACTTCCTTGTATGAAAATCCAAAAATTACACGATTCTAAATTATAATTTTCAAATAATATTAAGTAATCGGATATTTCACCAAATCTATTACGTACACACATATGTAATAATGCTTACTAAATTACATATACACATTTTTAAAAGCCCATAAATTTTATTTCAATAATAACTTCTGATTTTTTGTCATATTATAGTTCTTATTGAATTAGTATTTATTGTAAACTGTTTTGTTTTTACAATCACGGGTTAATAATTATTAATAAATGAATAAATATGTGTAAGTTAAAAAAAGTTAAATATATTAAAAAGGTTAAAAAAAGAGAGATGAACTCTGATTTGAATTGGTGAGGGCCTTATCTTGTAAGACATAAATTCCATTAATTAAAATTTTATTTGGCTATAACTCTTTAAAATAAGTATATATTGCTGAAAATCTCTCAATGAGGGCTTGTTATTGCAGTTAAGAAACACGAAAATCTACATTTTTTGGGATTTTTGGGTTTCTGGACACTTTTCAGTCGATTGCAAAGAAAATTTATTTCGTACAAGGAAATACAAATAAAATTATCTAAAAATTCGCTAATGATCACTTATAATGAAAGATTCGGAAGATTATTTCCAAATATCCATTTTCCTGTTTTAAATCTCGTTGCTTCTGATCATACAACTAAACAAATTTCATTTGAAAAAACCGTGGCATTCTGTGGTACATTCTCAGTTCTCAGTTCTGTGGTACGTAAAAAAATGTTCTTTGTGATAGAATTTTATTAGTGCTAATTTTAAATATGTTAGGGTGATGTTACTCATGAGAAAGACTACACAAGAATTTCAGATTACGGACAATGGGTGTGATTATTGATCGCAATGTTCTAAAAAAATAAAAATAAATGTATACACATTATATATGGAGTGAATCCTGGGTTCTTAAAAGAGTTCAAGCAGCCAAAATGAGTGCCTTCAGACCGATAAATGTTGTACAATACAATGACATACGAATTAGGAAGGAATTAAACGTTGAGTCTCTATATTGCTTAATAAAACAATTAAAAGGCATTAAAACATGTTGAGAGAATGATTTAAGTTCATTTCCTGAACCATTTATGTTTTACTGACCTGAAGGATGGAGAAGTGTGGGAAGATTATGAAGCCGCTGGTGATGCTTCTTGTAATTGCTTACTACGAATTAGATAAGGTCAATGACCTATAAATTTGATTGAATTTGTAATATGCAACACATTCTTCGTAGTACTGGTTATATTGGCAATAATTATTAAAAAGAAATTTATTAACAAAAAAAAAAAAAAAACATCGTTGATATCAGAAGCAAAAAGACGCTAGAGACGATATTAACATTTTTTTAAGCTTGATGATATCACGCATAAGCTTGAAGCTTGTGCGTGGGATATGAAAATGTAATTTTTTAACGTATGAAAAATGCCATGCCTCACCCAAGATTTAAAGCCAGGATCTCCGGATGAAAGGCCGAAAAGCCAAAAAAAAAAATATATATATGTATATATATATATTCTTGTTATCGTGCGTGCGCTTTCCCCTCCACACACTCACAAATATAAAAGAACTGAAGGGCTTTTAAGGAAGTTTTACAGACACAAACAGTTTTTGCGTAAACACTTAACAGTCTCTGAAAAAATTATGACGTCTTAATATTTCTTTGTAGAAAAGGGAAATTACAACTTCCTGTGAGCTTAAAAATATATTAAGTTAGTTTTAAAAATGAAATGTATATAAGTGTTTCAGAAACAGAAATTATTAATATACAGTATTAATAATAGGTAATAGAAGGTTGATATTTCGTACGAAGTAAACTTTTTAATATTCATAATTATCTAATATACTGAAGTAGAATATTTATAAAATTGTTTCTAAATACTTGTTTATTCAGCAGACAATTAAAGAAAAACATTAAAGGATTTTAGTATATCTACTTAAAAATAGGAACTTTATAAGCATTCAAATTCCGTAAGCATAAATTAAATATTCATTCTGTCTCCTGATGAGTCACCGAACGTTACTCGGGGGATGGACGGTGATGATGATGATGCACGGGACTCCTGACCTGCCAGTGTGAACACGAACACACAGGAACATGCTCACACACACATAATAAAAAAATTAAAAAAAAAATGGTGTTAGAGAAGAGGATGGATAATAGAATGATTGAGTGGAACTTTTGTTTTTTTTGTATTTGTTTCAAGAGCAGAGCGAGAAGAAAGGAAGCTGAAGAGAAGAGATCGAGCAATCCCCCCGAGACTGAGTTATGCTTAATTGCGGGTCCGGTCTCAGGGTGGTGAAGAGCGGTAAGGGAGGTTTAGTCGGTATGGGGGTTATGCCTAACAACACCTTGGCAGAGCTTTTTAGCCTGTCTGCTAGCCCAGGTCAGAGAGCGGCCAGGGTCCGAGCACTACACACCCCACGATAACGCCTTGGTTGGCGTACGTAAATGGTATTCCTTCATCATCAACAAAAAAAAGAAAAGAAAAAAGTATTCATTCTGTGGTAAAAGGGCTACTAAGGTAGTTGCTTTCTCTGACAGTATGATGATAATGTATTTCGGTTATAATGTTATATATAACATTATATACCGAAATTATATTATTGTTATGTTTGGATAATGTTATATCGGTCTTTAAAATATATATTATCGCCGAATGGCTTCGACGGAACGTGCAACCTTAAAACCTTTTGGTGGCCGTTTTTGTCATTAGCTCTGAGAAGAGCTTTGGATCCGGGAGATGGTCTTCGGTGAAGTAGACTCGGCTGCAGTCGGGAAGTTGAGGCTCGTCCGTTGAAATCCGATCGGGCTTTCCCTCAGCGGCAGGTGGGTTCCCACTACAGCGTGATAGTGGAGATCCCCAGAGCTTCGCAGTGTCAGGTCGGCCCAGGCGGTTCTCCCCGAGCGATCCCACGCTGGGCCGGCTCCCGCAACTGCGTCCGCCGGTCAGGGCGATCGCCGTTAGGGAGTAGCAATCTTTCTCATTTGGCTCATTTTGGATGAAGTCAGGCGCTATTTCATAGATTATATGACGGCTTCTAACAAGTCTCGGATCATACATTCCAATTAGAAGTCTTACACATGAAGTTATCCATTATCAGTTAATGTTACTTACTTTTTATATCTACAGTTGGCTACGTTTTTTTTTTTAATTTGATACCTACTTCTCAAGTCAATATAACATTTTCCCAGTTTAGTAGAGAAAGTTAGCGGTCTTGGCATAATTAGCTCTCAATAAAAGTTCCGGCTTCTAGAAATTAGTCTTCTTCGGGAGTCTGTTAGTGGAGATCCTCGTAGTTGATTTCGAGTTCGAATCAAAAGTACAGGAAGAAAGTGTGAGAAGAATACATGGAAGACTAGAATCAATTTATGGTAAAATGGTAAAATATATTTAAATAAATTCTTATGTATCTTGACAAAGTTAAAACCATAAATTTGAATCAGCACCCAAATGTCCATTAAAAAAACTTAATTATTTTCCTGAAAACGGAAAATCAACAATTCAAGCAAAACTTTACCGCTCTACTGCTACGAAATTTTATGATCTTAAAGAGTAGTTTGACATACTCAGTTTATGAACTATCACTCTTATGAGCCACCATATATTTATTTAATGTTACTTACTTTTTATATCAACAGTTGGCTATGTTTTTTTTTTAATTTGATGCCAACTTCTCAAATCAAAATTACAGTGAAATTCATTTCTTGATTTTAAGCATAATTTTAAATTTAATTAGTCTTTTAATATTAAAATATTTATAAAATAAAATAAATATTTTAAAACTTGCAAAAATTAACATTTATTTTGCTGATTTTGTATACACAAAACATCATAGTTTTAAGATAATATCGTACAAACAATTACAGAAAAAGTTAATCCATTTTCTATAGGTTTATTACAACTACGAAATATTAGTAAAGTCAAAATATATTTTCAACATAAGTGAATAATTTTAAAATCGTTTATAATCAACAAAAACAGGTGTTTTTTTTTTAATATAACAAACTTTGAATGAAAATTTAGTTTAAAAATAATTTTTTCAAAAAAGTGATATTCCAACCATTATTATCTTTGTAACGTAAAACATTAAATTCAATATATTTTGTTCCAATCTAGTAGTAGACATCATGTACATACTTTTACATCGTATTCATTATTTGTAAAAACGAGATGAATCAATTTTTTCCAAAATAAATGAAGGATTCCTGTTTACTTACTTCTTGCAGTTTATTATATATTTTAAACGTGTCATGTTCAGTCAATTTGATTGATATATGGAATATTTAAATATATCGTTCGCAAACATTAGCTCATAATTAATTTTTTTTATAAGCGAAGGGATTCGTTTTTTCTTCAACTTAATATCTTCATAATTACAACAACTTAAAAAAAATTTAACTTTGATGTTCTGACGATATAAAATTTGAGATGGGGACCCACCTCCCCACCCACTTGTTCCCACCCCACCATTATGGTTATGGTTCAGCCATGTTTATTAATATTATTTTTTCAAGTTATCTGCCTTCTTTGTAAATATCCTTTATCATTATTATTATTCGTTATTCTATTTATTTATTTGTTATGTTTATTAATTCTTAAGTTTATTTAACTTCTTTATTAAGTATTTTAATTTCAATTAAGATTTTCTTTTGCTTATGGTAGTCTTCTTTCTTTAAAAATTCAAAGTTTTAGTTGTTTTTAATCCTTTCTTTATCTATGGACTTTTTCTTTTACAATTCTTCTTTTTTTATATACTTCTTTTGATGTACTTTTTAAATAATCTCAGTAATGTAGCAGAGATTAAATAGGTGCAATTCTATCAGTAACTCTAATAGAATTGAATTAAAAATTAAATAAAAGTTGCTTAGAAACTGACTAAACAATGGCTAAATACAAACCATAAATAATATAATTTGGAAAATAAAATTATTCCTACAACACGGAAGAGCGGATGGCAATGGTAAAGTACTCTCTTGATGTTTCTTCTACTTGACTTAAAGGAGACTAGCTGGAAGTTGAAGATATGATACTAGAAGAAATACGATATGTAAATATATAGATATGATAGTAAAGAAAAGATACTAGCAGGAAATTATAGAAAGTTGTACTTTTCTCTACTCAGATACGTAATTAATGGTTTGAGGATTAGCTACCTAGGCATGTTTGAACTTTTTGACCATATATGTGTATTAGTTTTATCAGGATCAAGATGGCTAATAGCCTTAGCACCCGATAAAATTAAAAAAAATTCCTTCTAAAATAATTTATAAATATTTTAATTAAATTCTAAAACTAAATGCTAGTTTTGACTTTCACAATATTAATCATCAGTAGACACCGAGAAAATAATATAAAAAAAAAGAAGATAAATATTAGTTGATCTATAAACATTAAAATAATTATAAATCAAGTACCGTCACCAGATTTTTTTTAGAAAAATAGTAAAAAAAACAAAAAATACAAACAACAGAATCTATTGCATTGTTGAATGAGTGTTGTATTGTTTGTTTAAGGTAATCCAACAAAAATCGAATAAATTTATTTTAAAATCATCTAAACCATTGATCATTATTAACTGAAATTACTCACCACGACCTAATGCACGTTATTTGTTAAGGTTTGATAAAATAAAAAAATGTAAATATAAAAAAGACAGACATATCATAAACCTTAACAAATTGAATAGATATTCCTACTCATAAATAAAATTTAATGTAGAGGATAACAATTTAATTTTAGGATTGTAACGTTCTTATTCTGTATCTCGAACGGTGAGATAGACAAAGAAGTTGTCGCGCCTGAAAATGAGACTGTAGCCCTATTCAGTCATTAATACTACATCAGTTTTTTTGTACATAATACTTTGTAAATATTTTCATTATTTTGTATATTCTAATAACAAAAAGAAAACTACGAACAAAAAGATTAATCATTTCCAGTTGACAGCTCAATTTTAATTTAACTTATATGTCATCCTTCATATGGTAATTTATCGTTTTAAGTAAATTAAATTTAAATAAATTAATACGATCTATCAATAATTTATTACTTTATCACTGAAAACATTTTATAAATAAATTGGGTCTTAACATTATTTCTATAACAAGTAATAAGGATTTTATACCTCTGAAAAGAACGTAAAGGGGATTTTTTTTTCAGTGATAGAAATAAGATTGTCATCAAACCCTATTTCAGCTATTCAGTGAAATTTCTTTTAAGAAAATTATATATATAGACATTTAATGTCTATTTACCCGCGAATTTTTTTAAACTAAATTAAAAAAAAACCTTGATCATGTTTGGGATAAATGTTGATGTACTAGAAAAAAAAATTAAATTAAAAATTCTATGTTTAGTTAAAGAAATCTATTCTAAGTAATTTTTGATTTTTTCAAAGTAATGAAATTAAAAAAAAAAAGCTTTAATACATATTGTAATAATGTAGTTATAATATAATGTTGAACCGATTTGATCGATTCAGATATTTTGTTTTCCTTGTATTAATTTAGAAGAATAAAGAATAAAGGAATGCAAAACAAATATAGTTGAAAACTTTAAAAATGATATATTGCCAAAAAATATTGGAAATTATCTTTGTTAACAAAAGACAAAATGAAAAGGTTTTAAAAATATAACAAATAGAAATACATGTGTCACTGAACTTTATTAAATCTGAAAAAGTTTGGTGCAATAAATAAAGGTATTCTTTAATTTGTATATAGAAGGAAAAACTGAACGGGGAAAAAAAGAAAATATTTTAAAACATAATTCAGGATACAGGGTAAATAATGAAAGTAAAAGATTGGAAAAAAAGTAGAAGTGCTTTAAAATAATCAAATGGTTGATGACAAAAAATTGTTTTATCCGATCTCTTATTTCAACCATAACTTTTATTTGGGTTTGTGTGTAACAGTATATTTGGCTTGGTTGGCAAAGAAGGTAACAAAAAAATTACTTTCTCTCCTCACGCCTAGGGTAATTTATTTATTATTTTTTGAATAAGTATGCTATTTAGCATATTACAAATGTGATTCGTCGTCTTATATCTGATGGTCTATAACCAATCGGTTGTGGTATCTAATAAATGACATAAATATATTCATCTGTACATCACCAATAAATAATTAATCTGTTTACTTCAGAGACTAAGTAGCTATCTAACAAACATCATTACTCTTAAAGAAAGGAGCTCTAATTAGAGATGTTTTTACTGCAGAGGATTTAATGCATCCAGCGATAAAGATATCTGGTTTTGATGGTGATTAATTTTCCCATAC
The DNA here is from genome assembly GCA_010016005.3 of Zanna intricata. Classification (NCBI taxonomy): domain Eukaryota; kingdom Metazoa; phylum Arthropoda; class Insecta; order Hemiptera; family Fulgoridae; genus Zanna; species Zanna intricata. Next base: position 9,680 of record JAAAKQ030197341.1, read on the forward strand.
TGGTGGTACTGTTTTGCTAAAGAGTAAAATTATGAAGACACAGGGATAGCGCAAATATGAGAAAATCACTATGCTATTTATCAAGTATGATCCTTTAAATAGCGCGCTGCGAAGTTTCAGACGTATACGTTTAGTTTCTTTTTTGAGACGGTCGAGTAAATCAAACAAGTTTTTAAATATTCGAAAAATGGATAAAATTGAAGTTCGAATTGTTGAAAAGTATTTATTTTTAAAAGGTTTAATCCTGATGAAAATACAGAAAGACTTAAATTCTACCTTAAAAGATTCTTCCCCTTCGTTTTTGAAGATAAAACAGCAGGTGAATTTAAAAGTGATCGTACATCCATCCATTCATGATTATGAACACTTGGAAGACCCAAAAATCGCTACATCCGAAGAAATCGTCAAAAAAATCTACAATGCCATAACAAATGATCGTCGACTGAAGATACATCAGCTTGCTGATATGGCAATGAATCATTTTCAAAACATTTTGCATAATGTTTTGGGTATGAAATATCTTTCCGCTCGATGGATATCGCGTTTTTTAACAAAAGATAAAAAAAAAAGCATTCGACAGAACATTTCTCAAGGATGTTTACACTCATTTAAACGTGATTCCGCTGAATTTCTTCAATTTTATTATAATAAATAAAATATGGATTCACTATTACCCGACAAAAACCAAACAGCAGCCAAAAAAATGGTTGGGACTGGGATAAAGTGTGGCAAAGAAAACAAAATCGGTTAATTTATTGGGATTGTCATGATGTTGTGCATACAGATATCCTGGATAATGTCAGGACAATTACGCTACACTACTGAACCGACTGATGGGTTATTCAGGCTAAAGGTTCACGATTGCTCAAAAAGAAAGTGCTTTATCATCACAATGATGAGCCTGTATTCACTCTCGGGTTGTTACTATAAAATCTGTGACTTTCGCTTCGAAGTGCTTCCAATTGCTCTGTACTGGATCCTAGAGATTACTTCCTCTTCCAAAACTTAAAAAGAATAGCTTGCTGGACGAAGATTCACTCAAAAGCTGAGACAACCGTCTATTTTGTAGAGTTAAACAAACCCCATTACACTACGAATCATAAAATGTTGGAAAATCGTTGATCTAAATTTATCAATTGCAAGACTGCATTCAAAAAATTGTTTTTTTCAGGCCAAGGATTTTTTGAATAGATCTTATTTTCATTACTGCTATTCAGTAGGAGAACAAAAATTATGATTACGTAAGTTTGTTGCTGTTTTACACATTCTGTCTGGTGTTTCTTATGGTTGTACGCACATCTGTTGTATTCTAGGATACAAGAGATTCCAGTGATATTTAATGTGCAGCCAGTCCCTACAGTAAGTAGAATAATGAAAGGTCAGGTTGATTACAACCTTACAGTCATGGTACCGTTGAGATATATATATAAAATTATTGTGTTTTAAAAACAAAGAACATGTTTATTGAACCAGCCAAATCATTTATCCCAAATCTCCTGAAACTGAAAAACTACAATTTGACAGCAATCTCAGTAGAAAGTTCAAAAACAAAGCTACTTTTAAAATATGTTTCAAAAAGATAGAACAGAAGAATTCATAAAAATAAATTAAAAAGATTTTTAGATGGTAGTTTATGATGTTTTTTAAGTACATCAAATTTTCAAAAACGGTTTACTCGTGCTTCAATTCGTACTACACAAAAATGGTAGATCGAATCTAAAAATTCAAGCAAGGCTGATATATAATATTTTGAAATGCTTATTCATTACAGTTACTAACCCTTAGTTAACTGACTTGAAATGTTTTTGGACTTTTCTTTTGTATTTCATTGCATCATGGTTAAGACAATCTCTACTCAAAATAGCAGTTTAAAATAACAGACATGAACCAATTAATAATGAAGTTAATATTTTTAGATAGATTTAACTATTTACGTTCGGTTAAAAAAAAATGTTCTGGTTTGGATCACAAACGGCAGAAATAAATTTTGACTTGGGTTTTTTTTAATCTCATTTAACTTGAAATCCTATATTATTTACGTATTGTATCTGCCATAACTAAACGATTATAAAAGGACCTGATGTAAAACGAAAGGTATTTCCGAAAACAGTATTGCTATTTTAAAGAATACCTGGTATCTAGTTTTTATTAACTGAAGGCTGAGGTTTATCAGGATGGAGTGTAAATGCTTTTAACAATCTTGCTAGTTTCAGGGTGATGAAAATATTTTCATTTATATATGTTACTTTATATCCCATTATATTTAGAGTTTGTTATACTGAAACACTATTACAGATCTATGTTAAGTTAAAAGATATACATTTAGTTTTAATGAAAATTTTAAATTACTAGTAGTTTATTTTTAAATTTAATTAAATTTTTAACATTATACGAGTTGCTATTTTATAATGGTTTTATAACTATAATTTTAGTATTTTATTCGACTTCTTTATGAGTAACTTTATTATGTGTTTCTATGCCATTAACTAAAGGTAATATAGGATATCATTTTTTTACAAGTTTTATAGCCTATAAACCGTAGAAATTAAATCGGAATTATGAAAGAGTAAATAAGATGTATTTCAAAATTAAGTTATTTAATATATTAAATTTTAATAACCAAGATATCCTGGATAAACTAATTTTCATATGTTAAGTAACTTTTTATAATTTTATTAATAGACATGAAATCAGGAGCTTACGTTAAATTTTTAAAATTTGTTTTGCTCGATTTAAAAAAAAAATTATAACTGACAAGTGAGCATAGATCGAAACGCGTTTTTTTTAGCTAACAATCTTCTATACATTTTATTGTCATACATATTACGTAGTAGGGGTCCAGGACCCCCTCATATCCCATGTGTTCATTATCCTCATGCTTATGAGAATAATAGTGATAAATAAGAATTAAAGCCTGTTCAATTTATAAAAACTATCAGTGTACTATAATTTCTTCTGATCAACAGTTTGGCTAGCACAGGACTCGAAACTCTGGGTAATTTAAAGTATGCCGAAGAGTCCGGCTCCCATCTTAAGTAGTCTGATGTGGACACTCCATGACATCCTTGAACCCGTATTAAATTACATAAACACATTTTTTTAAAAATAAAAAGTAAATAAAAATTTAATTTCATTAACGTTTTTTGATATTTTTTTTTTTAATTGTTATTATTGAATTATTATTTATCGTAAAACATTTTTACAATCAGAGGTTAATTAGAAGTTCTAGGTTTGAATCCCGATCAGGCATGACATTTTCACACACGCTACAAATCATTCATCTCATCCTCTGAAGCAATATCTAAAAATTGTTCCGAAGTTTAAAACAAAAAATCAGAGATTAATAATTATTAATAAATCAATATATTTAAATAAAAAAAAAGGTAAAAAAAGGAGATGAAGTCTGATTCGAACCGATCTTTACCCTTGTAAGATCCAATATTTCATTAATTAAAATTTTATTTAGCTATAACTCTCGAACAATGTAACTAGCACGTAAGATACTCGTATATTGTTGCAATATCCAATATCCAGATTTTTTTGGATTTTAGATTTTTTTTTGAAGACTTTCTTTTATTATATTGCAATCAAAATGTGAGGTGCACAACTAGATGTTATTTCAGTGCTAAATAAAAAGTTTCAACGTCCTACGGCTAATCGTTTTGAGTTTTTGAGATTCATACGTACGTACTGACGTACCGCTGAAACTAGTCAAAATGGATATTTTCGTGGAAATATGAAAATGTAAAAAATATTTTGCACGGTTTTAAGCATTAGCGTTACCCGACATTCAGTACGAAGAGATGACTGTACTTTTCGAAGTAAGACCTCTTCGTCACCTCTTATGAAGAGGTATTTTCTATTCGCATCGCACACACAAAAATAATGGCTAGTTGTGTGTAGATTATAATATTATTTATAAGGAGGTAGATATGTTTTTTCATGGCTATAAGGAGAAACTGTCTCAGAGTTTCCTGGATGGATGAAGGAAATCGTCCTAAAACTTTCCATAGAATGATCATAAATACACAATTATAAAATAAAAAATGCATGTGATTAAAAGTACATATTGATTATTTAAAAGGTAAACACACGACATTATGTTAATTTAAATACTTGAAAATACTAAATATAAGTGCAAAGTAACTGAAAATTCGGAAGATATTAATGAAATTTATTTCTGCTTGTATTTCTTTGCAAGTTCAACGGGATGCAGAAAACTCAGGGATTTAGCCTTTTTTTTTTTTTTATTAATATTACATAAAAACTCATCGATAGAGTAATATTTTTTCTGTAAAGGAAAATCGTTTAATTTAAATTTTAAATAAATTGGTATTTCGGTAATTTATTAAAAATAACAAAGAAAGCATAATAAGGTCGTTTCTTGTAGGCCGAAATATTATGTAGAGTTTCATAAAAACAGTTCTGTTGCATGGTTTAGTAGAGGGGGGGGGATATTGTTATTTTTCAAGAATAAGTGACTTATTCTTTTTAGCAAATTAGCATGTTCATAAATATAAAAAGGGATGAGTTAAAATATTTAATTTTCTAATTTTCAGTCATTATGATCTTTATGGGAGCCAAATAGTGATTTGATAACCCATTTTTGTTTGTATTTATCTCTGACCTTTTTACAGATTCCCAAGAAAATATTACATTATAAACAAGAATATAGGTAAACACAATAAATATTTAACAATAATGACAAACTTAGCATTTTTATTAAGATGATTACATTAGGAATAAATGTTCAATTTCCATATTTTTGAAATTTTTTTATATTGTTTGTATGATTTTAAAAAATTATTAGTAGTAATAAAAGCAAAAATTAATTCTCTTTAATTTATTAAAAAAAAAAAATTACATATCTAAAGTGCAAGAATTTCTTATTACATTTAAACTAACACAAAACATCATTTAAACTATCACAACATTTAAACTATCACAAAATATAATGAAAGAAAAAAATTAATGGAACAAAATACCAACAAGGTAAAGTTTATTTTGATCAGGGTAGTTAATAACTAGTTTTATTTAATCAAAACTAACTATTTTTTAACGATTTATATCTCATACGTGGGAAAAAATAAATCTTAAATCTAATAATTTTTTTGTGTAGGAAGAATCACTTTATATATAAACTTGAATATTTTAAATTAGAATCTATAAATTTCCTAAAAAGATAAAATAAATTTCCTAAAGTTTAATAAATTAACTGTATTATATTTAGTATTTTTATTAAATAATTTCCTTTTAATAGTATGAATAATTTAAAATATGTATAACAGTTTTAATTTTTTATAAAATTTTGTAACTCTTCTTAATTCTTTCTTGCCAGAATTTGTTTTGATTTGATCTTTTTATCTTCTTCAGTCCGTTTCAAATAATTGAACTTTTCCTGTTCCACAAGTTATGTTCAAATTTAACAAGAACTTTCTAAATTCATCTCTGTTTAAGAAAATTTCCTTAGTTAATTTTTTGCATTTCTGTCTTCATTTGTTTGATGTAACCTTAATGGTTTTTGTATTTCTTAATTTTATAAAAGATTTGTTTCATCATATCTCCAAGAAATTTTAATCTTCTTTTTCTACAATCTGTTCTTATTGTACTGATATTTTCATAAACGTTTTTATTTGAACTTAGTTTGTAAGTATTTTTGGTCCTTTTTAGGTTCGTAAATTTTTCTGAGGCCTCTCCTTTTTATTTTTTTTTAATATATTTTTTAAGTTGTTGAAGTAAACTGTTTTTATACACAAATGGCAGGTATAATTATTGTATTGTAATACCTAATTTTGGCTTTGAAGGATAGATTTTTTTTTTGTTATAAATATTTTCATTTAAAAATTTTCATTTTTCTAATTTTTCCCAACTTTGCAAGTAATTTTTGTTCAATCCATTATTGGTGATTATTTCTCATAAATATTTAAAAGCTTTAGTTGTTTTACGTTTACAAATTTTGTGTGGATTACTTTCTTGAAATTTTTATTGTTTTCATGATGTTAGTTTTGGTAAAATAGATTTATAGTCCAACCTGCATTAGCTTTAATTTTATCATCTTCAATTTGGGCAATTGGACTTATTTCTTACTTGCTAGTAAAGATAAATCATCAGTAAATGCTAAAAATGTAACTGTTTAATTTGGCACCCAAACTTATTCCTTTATTGTTCTTATCCCAAAAGATTTTCATAATTTTATCTACTTCAATGATGAAACATTTGAGTGATAGACATCTGCCTTTCTTAATCCCGTCGCGATTTGAAATGGCTGGTTGATTTCACCTCATAATTTAACTTTGGAAATGAATATCATTAAGAGTAAGTTTTAAAAGGTAAACTGTGTTTTGATCAACGCCATATTTTTTAAACGTTTAATGAATGTTTCTCTATTTATAGAAAAAAAAAACACTCTATCTATAGAGTCATATACTTTCTGAAAATCTGTAAATTAAATGAATGTTAGTTTATAATATGTGATTTTTATATTTTTTTATTTTAAGGTTTGTTTAAAATATTTTATTAACTAAATTTAAATTTATTTTTTAAACAGTGTATTAAAAAACTTGATTCAAACGATTTTTAATTCGTTTAGATTAAAAGATAAATAAATCTATCTGAAAAGGGTAAACAACCAATAAGACTTATAAAATAATGTACTATTTTTAAATATAATTCGTGAAAACATTATTTACAAAAAAATAAAAATAAAAGAGTAAAATGATTTTTTATTTGTTTCTGGAGATGAAAAACGAAAGAAATGAAAGATGAGGAACGGAAAGAAAAAAAGAGAGAGTTTTTCATTTCTCAAATGGAAGTAAAAGAGAGAAGAGAGATGTGCAGAATCTGTTGGTTGGTAAAGTACATTATACACACAAATATATATATATGTATAAAGATAATTGAAGTTGAAGGCTGTAAGAAATATACTGAATTTAAGAGATTTGGACAGAATATAATCTTATAAAATAAAAAAGTACATCTCAAATGACAGATGACAAAATGTATATCTGATCAACAAAAATTTAAGAATAAAAAAAATATCTTTAATAAATTTTAAAGATTTGTAAGAAAAATAAACGTACAGAAATCAGAACATATGTAAAAAAAGAATATATTCAATTACACTGTTTCAATAGAATTAATTTATTTTTTTGTTGAAATATTTGATAAAAAAAGGAATAAATTATTACTTTGACAGAACATAAAATGAAATGTTATTTAAATTATTAATGAAATTCAAATCAGGCACAACCTATTGTATTAATATTTGGTAATGTAATGTAAGAGGAGGGCAGGGTCAATAATAATAAAAAGGGTAATTGGAGTTGAACTCGAAGTTAATTTTTGCAGCAGTCTAATGTTTTTTTTTTGACGATAAAGAAATTGAAATTGTATTATAAATATGTGCAATCAAATATTCAATAAGGTAAAATTACCTACGTAAATATATATATATATATATATATATATATATATAAATAAAAAATAAATCATAATTTTAAATTAGAAATGAAATATTGTACTGTATTCACAATACAATTACAACAACCTCACAAGTTGTATGCACAATAAGATCTTTCGTCGTACAAGCTTATACATGTTTAATAATCAGAATAGTTAATGAACAATTACTTTAAAAAGATATCCGAGAACGGTGTATGTTATAATAATTATTTAGCATGACACTGCAAGTATGTAACTGCTTTAATGAAATTCATCATTAGCTCATATTATTTATAGACATAGTAAGAAATCTATTTTGAAATGAACTCCAAAAGAGATAGAAGATAAATTTAATTTTATTGCATACGAGGGCATTTCGAAAAGTACTTAGCCTGATAAAAAAAAATTACGAAAAGACCATTTCTTTATGATCAGATGTAGGTGTTTAACCTGAATAGCATCCATTAAAGCTTTTAAAATTTTTTAACCCAGTCACTTTGTAATTTAATAATTTAGACTAACGACTTTAAAATTTTTTGTACCCTCAATATAATAAAATTTGTCCAATCCTGAAAAATTAGCGGTTTTCTAAGCTTTGACTTCATCATTTGACGTGAATCTTCGACCAGCGAGCCATTTCTTCTGATTTTAGAAAAAGAAGTAATCGCTGGGAGCCAAATTCAGCAAATACGATGCAATTGGAAGCAATTTGAAGCGCAGGTCACGAATTTTTTCAGTAACAACTAGAGATGTGTGTGCAGGCGCATTATTGTCAATACGCGAATTTATTTTTGGACAGGTGTGGGCGTTTAGCCTGAGTAGCACCCTTTAAAGGATTCTGGAGCATAACTCTTGTGTAACTATCCAGGAGTAAAGCGTAATATCTTGTGATTTTTTTTTTAACCTCCGGAACCACCGTTAGGTTGTGTCTTCAGAGGATGAGATGAATGAATTGTAGCGTGTGTGAAAAATGCCATATCTGACCAGGATTCGAATCCGGGACCTCCGGATGAAAGGCCAAGACTCTACCACTCGCGCCACGGAGTGATGGCCCTGCTTTTATCCAGGTAGTCTAAGAGCACTACACCTCTTGTAACCCAAAAAAAAAACTGTAGCCGTGAGTTTTCCTCCAGATGGATTGTTTTTTCTGCTCCCAACTACTGTTCGGATTGCTGTTCACTCTCTGTCATGTAATGATGAATCCACTATTGTTATAAAATGTCGTTTAAACTCGGCGGAAACAAGTTTAAATAACATCAAAAACTCTTGGGAAACAACACTCTTTTAACTTAGGGAAGGAAATCCCCGACAGAAAAACCTTAGATCTCTAGAATCTGCGCAGAGTTAACATTCCACTTTGTGAAAGAAACGTTTTTTTACGGAGCCTATAAAAAGAGACCAAGGCCCAGCAAGGGTTATATAAAACTAATTCGAGTAAAAAAAAAAAATACACCGTAGTATATACGTATAAAGAACGATAATTTTTAAAAAAGTTTATGATAATAATTCATTTTGAAGTAAAAATATACAAATAAACATTACATTTAACGTTGTTTATTGAATGTATTTACGTCAATTGATTATAAATTTAAATAGTTTTTTTTTTTACTTTCCTGTCTAGATAGTGCTGTAGAAGTGCTATAGCTCTAGAAGAGAAAGTATTGTAATCGGTCCAATTTAGACATATGCACTTTCCACAGGATCTTGACGTTTTGACACCTAAGGAACGCACAAAACCCAAAAAAACTGAATGGAAATTTTCCGAAACTTTATGTTCGATGTATGTACGCTTGGTGATGGCCTATAAATCACCTTATATCTCCAGAACTATTAAACCGATTTTGACCAAACTTGGTCAGATTACTTCTATATATGGAGAATTGATGCCAATAAATTTTCAACTTAAAAGGTAAACGGGTTGAAGCTGTAGAGCAAGATCACACTCAATATCTCAAAATTTCACCTAATTAAGATCATATTTTTCTTAGGAATATTTATTAATAATAATAAATAAAAATATTTGCAAAAAGAATTTTGGCAAAATCATACTCCCATCCCAAAAGATGTTGTGACGTCACATATGAGTGACTGATTAAATAAATATATAATACTTAAAGCACAAAAAAAAAATTAACGGTTCGGTCTCGAACTCGGTCGCTCGATTGACTCGGTATTTTGTGCATTAAGCCTCGTGGCTACACCAGTCTGTCGATAGTAAAAGTGAAATTTCTTCTATGTAAGTAATGAAACTACATTAGTTTAATTAGTGCCGACGTCGCCGCTAGTAACGCCACACCTGCATGAGTTAAATACGGTATGCAAGCGCGCTTAATTAGAATCATTGAATTAAATAAATGAAAAAATATTGTATTTAAATAAAATGATAAATATTTTTAATTGAGTTATGTGTGTAAGCCGTACATCATAAACAAGTATATTTTAACTTTTTTTTATGTTACGCATCGTTTTCGTTGAATTTTTGTTACCTGAAAAAGTTTGGTATTCTTTTATTTTTACGGCACTATGTAACTTTTTGTTTCAAAAACGCTACTAAAGTTATCATTTTCAGTTGATGTGAGAGTAAAAATATAGTTTCCATAATGACAATTCATAATAAATGGGTACAATATTACCATACATTACATCTATTCAAATCTAGAACTTAAGTAACTTTCTAATTATATATTATCTGAGAAACACATTAATAAAAAACTGACCAAAAGTTCACAATGAAACGTACATCACAACTTCTTACATCAACAGCCAAAATTATAAAATTTTTCTATTTCTTATGGGTGGAATCTAATTAAAAGATATCAAATGTTAGTTGATAGATTATGTGATTTAATTTCGTTCAGTTATTCAAAATTTTAAATAAAATCTTCTAAATTTTTAAAATCGTGCCTAATTTTTATCATCAAAACCATTGCACATGCAACCAACCTTAAATAATAAATCTTCATGAAATCAGTAAAGAAAAAGATTGGTTAAAATTATTAATTGTATAATAAAATAATTGATAAATTATTTGTTAATTAACTTCACTTAACGCATTTTAACAACTAACATTGATAAACTGGAAATATATTTTAGTAATTATAAAATAAAGAAATATATTTAAAAGGTAAGCAACTAAGTCAAGAAATATAATTTTTAAAGAAGCGAATGGAAACCAGTTTTAAATAACAACACTGAATCGGTTGTTGGTCAGTTATTTTCACTGTAGTTGTTGGCGAAGCTAACTGCACCTTTGGCCTACCTGCTTGCTTCTCAATGTGCCTTTCTTGTCAATGCCCTAAGGTGAGGCCGCAGCCCTTTTTTATTTTTAACCCATTTAAAAGAACAGTTTAAAAAATGTTAGACTGAAAATTTTAATATTACTTTCCTTTTTAAAATTATAATACGAGTAGAGTTTTTTTTAACGGTTATAATTATTAGTAATAAAGTAATTTAGATATAATTTTTGAAGTATTTTATACGTAAAAAATAAGCAGAAAGTTGATAAAATAATTATGCATTATTTCAATTTATGACAATAAATGAATAATGAAATTGACAAAGTATTTTTTATTATAATTTAAGAAAATAAATAAGCGATCTGAACGGTTGAATTTAAGGAAAATATCTAAGAACAAAAACTCATTTAAATTAATATAAAAAAAAAAAAAGAAAAAAAAAGAATTAAAATAAACAAGAAAAAACAAAAGTAATGAAATTTAGTAGAAATAATGTAGATGGACCAGTGAATAAAAAGCAGGAAGAGAAAAGATTATGAAGGTAGAAAAATTTTGTTATTTGGGAAGTAGAATTACTAAAGATGGACGAAGCAGAAGCGATATAAAATGCCGAAAAGCACAGGCGAAACGAGCTTTCAGATAGAAATTTAATTTGCTGACATCAAAAATTAATTTAAACAATTATATGTAAAGAATGTTGCGGTAAATAAGAAAATCTGAGTGGACACTACATAACTTCCTTGTACGACTATTAAAACAATAAACACATTTAAAAAAAATAAAAAGTACATAAAATTTTATTTCATTAATAACTTGATATTTTTAAAAATTTTATTATTGAATATTATTTATCGTAATTTAAATATACTGATTTAAATTTAGAAAAATAGTTAAAAAAAAAGGAGATGAAGTCTGTTTCAAACCGATGTGTATACTTGTAAGATCCCAAATATTTAATTAATTAAAATTTTGACGTGACAACGTCTAATAAATCAATGAGAGCTGGGAGGCATTCACCGAAATCGCGTCCGTTTCTCAAAGCCGTAACGCGGGCTTCGGGCGGATTCATGCATGTTGGGGCCTCTGTTGATCGGAGTGCGCTCGAACGCGCTCGGAGCTGGCTCGCGCATTCGAACGCTCGGTTACTGTTGCCTTCGTTTCGGTTCGTAACATTCCCGGCTGAGGACACGTGAGCGAAGTTTGACGCGTGTACAGTTGATTGTTTGTTGTCGTGAACTGTTTTAAGTGAATTTGTGCGTTATACAGTTTGGAATAGTCTGTCTTACAAATTGAACAGACATTTTAAACATCATTATTCAGGTAATAAATAATACATTATATATCTTGAGGTAAAATATTTTGAGGCAAAACATCCTTAACGTAAAAATTATTTTTTTGAAGTTGTAAATATTATCAAAAATTAACAAACTCTTTAAAAAGAAATATGCACAAAGACGTTCAATTTATTTTGTTCCATAATTGCGACAGTAACCGTTTCAAACATTAAGTCCGAGAAGACGTTGTCACGTTCAAATCTCGCCATGCATCGTAGATGCACGCACCCAATTAGTTTTTTTATTTGGCTATAACTGTAGAACCAATGAAAATAAGTACCACATCTAATATATTGTTGAAAATCTTTCAATGAGGGCTTACTACTGTAGGTAAAAAAAAAGTCCAAAATCCAAATTTTGGGGTTTTGGGCTTTTTTTTGGAAATGTTTAGTTCAGTAGATTGCAATAAAAAGAGGAGGAACAAAACTAGATGTTATAACAGTCCTAAATCCAAAATTTCAATATTCTACATTAATCGTTTTTGAGTTACGCGAGATACGTACGTACAGACGTCACGCCGAAACTAGTCAAAATGGATTCACGGATAGTCAAAATAGATAATTCTGGAAATCTGAAAACCAATTACAATACTACTACTTTGTATAAGTAAAAATGATCAGTAAAAAAAAAGTACTAAGAATTCATATTACGCATCGCTGTTGATTTTGAAACGCAAATTCGTGCAATTGAATAACTTTTCTTGTTTTTTTTTTTTTAATCATGGAACTGTGTCAGTTATTTACCCATTCCCGATTAATGTAAAACTGCTATTATGCTGCTTATCCATTTTGTAGTATATCGGCGCAACCATCTTCAACTTTCATCTCTGGTTTATCTCTGATTATCGCTGGTTGGAGTACTTGAAATACTGTTCTTAGAAAAACAATTTCCGGGATTTTTCAAGCTCAAGTTTCTTCTTCTACTTTACTTTTCCATCAATTTTCATTACTTCAAATTACTTCACAAACCATTATTTTCTTACTTTTATTCTGTAAAGAATTTCCATGTGTTGGACTCGATTTGAAGGGGAAATGGTTTTTATTATTGCCATAACATAATATTCTGATGTCATATTGGACTTAAAATTTCAATATTGTATATTAAACTATCTGTATATACTACTAAATATTTTTGAAGGCAAATTTTAATCATGTAGCTTGTATAGAAAAACTCAGATGCATCTGCTTAAGTTTACAAGATTAATCTCAATTAATCTTAACACAGCCTTTATTTCATAGCTTTTATTTCTATGAGATTAATCCAAACAGAAATAAAGTAGAAAACTGAGTTAAATAATCAGTTTCCAAAGGAACATTTTTTGTTCATCTTAAAATCGATGAAAATGTTTTCAACCAAAACTGATGTCTTCTACCAAAATTGGTAGTGTTCAGTCTTAAGCCCATAAGTGTCTTTATTTTAAATCATAAAATGTAAAACGAATTTAATATCACCTTTTATTGACAGGACCATGTCAGCCGAAGCTATGGATGAACAGCTGTAAAAAAAATTATTTAGCATTTAGGACAATTTTTTTCTTTAAAAGAAAATTCTAAAACTACTTTTCAATATAATTTCAAAGTTTATTTAAGCTCTTGTCGTAGTGTAACATCAGTTTATATACGCTACGGAGAAAAACCTCCTGACCTACATTTAATAACGACTTCTTGGAACATTTAACATACTCGTACTCCTTTTGGAAAGGGGATGTATTATGTAAAAAACTTGAAAGTAAAAAGGCACCAATCTGAATTGTAATATTCCAACGCCTCCAACTTGAACTGTTACAGTTCGGAATTTGTAACATCTGCCCTGTACGATTTTAATTCCGCGTGTAAGTACACGTTTTTGCTAGTTTTCCTGGTATATCGTATATCATATGCAATATATTAATCGTATATTGCAATTACGATATTATATGGGCTCTTCCGTATTGAAGTGCTTAAGTAGTGAATTAATTATTGAAGTCTTAATATACTGGCCTGGGGTAAGTAATTTAGTTTGCATAATAACTTGACTGTTGAAAAAATATATCACTATGACGTTTTCAGTAGAAGAAATAGGCATAAAAAGAACTGAAATTTTTCCACAGAGATTATGTCTCGTTTCATTTCTGATGAGAGATCATAGCCTCAGCACTCGTTTTCGTTATTGTGCAAGATCCTATGTCCTTTCCGTAATAGCGAGGTACTAATAAGCACACATTTTCCGATAATCAAGCTGCCCATGAGTTATACAATGCGCAGTTCCATGTATACATCCATTGTCTGAGTTGACGTCCTTCCTTGTCGCCGTTGATATCCCACCGCTCATTCTTAAATAACTTAAACCAATTTGAGATAGCCTAACGCAACCACTACATTTTCAGTGGTGGTAATATTTTTTTCTCTCCGTAAAAACAGGTTATTAAGCGAACCTTAAATCTGGATGCTGCTTGCAACTGACAAGTCAACGATTTGTTAACGTTCGATATTCTGGTAACATACATTCTGATAACATACTAAGAGTAGAAGGAAGGATGTACAAATATTACTGTAATAGTTTTAGATTAAATCTCTTAGTTAAAGATTTATGACCGAATATATTTTTTTTTTGAATTTCGTTCGTATAATTAAAATAACGCAAATTATAGTTAATTGAATAGACGACTTGCAAATGTCTATTACGGTATAAAAACACACAGTATTTTAGGTAATCTGTAGGCAAAAAATTCTCCTCTTTGTGATAGTTAAGCTATTCTATTTTTACCAAGCGATGAAGTCATTGCCTGTTATATTTTTTAATTAACAACAACAAAATTAAATTCGAATCAGGGAAAAGAGAAGATTATACAGATTGCGTTAAAAATGGATGAATCGGCTACTTGAAAAATTAATCGATAGAACAACTTTTATAAATATGTTATATAAATTAGATTAAATGATTTAAATATTCCTCTTAACACGTTTTCGTCTCCAAATTAACACACACGCGGACGCGAAAGTGACCGGTATGCAAATTTTATATGACGAATGGGCGTAACCCAGGACCAATTTTCCGGCTCTCAAAGTAGCTGAGTTACAGGACCTGCCACGATTCCCAGCCAAAATATACGTCTTCCTAACGGAAGTTAACCTAACTTTACGCTTCTTGGAAATGCACATATAAACATCTAAAAATAATTATGCCCTATTAATCATAAAATAACAAACCTTTCCATATTATCAGTACTAAATTTGGCTATTTTTGGAGAAATAGTTTTCCAGTTGGTTATTATTCAGTCTCTTGGACTGAAATAGCTACTATTTTACTCTAAATAAGCTTATTAAAAAAAATAAATAAAAATAGAATACTTGAAATTTTTCTTAAGTAGGCTTGTAGTGAAATATTAGTAATGATTAAAAACAACTGTCATTACAATGCAATTTTAATGACATTTGTAAACATAATTGTTATTAAATGTTTCGCATCAGCTATGTACAATTAGTGTCGCAAGAAAATGATTAGTCGCTCCTTGTCTTATAGCAGAATTGCTCAATAGCAATTACATAGACTATTCAATAATTTGGTTATTAGAGTACAGTACACGTTTCGATTAATAATGTACAATCATTTCTGTAATAATAATTTTTTTTATCACTCGACATATTTTTGTTTTAGGGATAAATAAAACGTTCGTATTTATTTTTATCGTTTTTATTAATTTACTTAATTTTTTTCAATAAAAAGATTTTTCTCTTTACTTCATAAATTCCAGTAAGAAAAATTAAAATAATGAAATGAAATTGTATAGATTATTAAAAAAAAGTGATTAAGGAATAAAATAAAATCATGTTCACAATAAGTATTATGAAACCATGAAACGAGGCTTTAGATTCAAATTCATCGGCAAAAAAATATAACGTGAAAAATATACATAATTGCAAATTGTATTTATCAGTTAATACATTTTAAATATTTTCATCTGGTATTCTAATATAAAATTTTTTTATAATTTTTGGATTACAATACCTTATTTTTACTTCCTTGTGCGAAGTAGAAAACAATTTGGATTTTGGACTTTTTCTTAACTGCAGTATTAAACCCTGAGAGCTTCCCAACGATTATCAAAAGTGGTACTTATTTTCATTAGTTCCATAGTTATAATGAAATAAAATTGTAATTAATAAAATATTTTGATCTTACTAGGGAAGAAACATCTGTTCGAATCAGACTTCATCTCTATTTTTTCTTTTCTTTAACTTTTTTTTAAAATTTAAATTTGTTGGTTTATTAATAATTATTAACACGTGATTGAAACTTTACAATCTGTTGAGAATTAAAATTGAACAATGAGTAAATATTCTAAATTTGGAATAAACAATAAGAAGCAACAGACCCAGTGGTTTGTTGCTTAAAAATTAATTACGAAAAGAAAAATATTAATTTAAAATTGTATAGTCATATTATTTTTGGATAATTTTAGTTTAATTTTATTTAATTATTCTGGAATTTCTGTTTAATTTTATCTACATTGAAGTTAACTATAGAGTGACTGAAAAACAGGCTCTCACAAGAACAACATATACACTGAAGCATATATGCCCGATCTTTAATAAGTTGCAAAAAAATCTTATCTTTTAGTTCATTACTCCTCTGATATCAGAAAATATGCTCTCTAAGTCGGAGTTGATCCATCACTTCTTTATTTGTTTTTTGTTGTCAATCATTTAATCTCTCTTTCGTTTGGTATAACTCCTCTGATCTCAATTTGTGAACACGTTGTCTAGTTTTCAAATTTTCTTTCTTTATATTTATCATCCTCTCTTGATTTTTTCATTCTTTCCTTGGTCTTACCGTTTTCTTCCTTTTTATATTAATGATCTTCTCAATTTCAAATGAAATGCAGCAAAAATGTGATACGTAATTTAATAAGCGTACAAGGAAGTCATGCGGGATCCACATCAGATTTTTTATGTTAAATATTTTTGAATTATTTAAAATTTATAAAAATAACGGGAAAATTTAAAAACTAGTAAGTATTTCTTTACGCTTATCTGGGCGTATTTAGGTTCAATTAATGATCAATGTTAAGAAAAATAAAAGATAACATTTGAAAACATACATTCGATAACAAACTCAATAACATTCGACTCGTTTTAATAATAATACTCGTACTTTTGAATAATGCTTTTTTAAAATTATTTTCGATATTAACATTCATTTGTCAAAAAAAATAGTTGTTATATAATTTCAATAAATAAAGCTGTCTTTTATCAATATATAATCGAATATTTTGAATAATGAGATTGTGTGTGTGTGCACACGTGTGTATTTGCATGTGTGTTTATACAACAATCATAGATCGTTGTCAGTTAAGAAAGATTAGATTTGATAGAAAATATAAACGTGCTCTTAAATCATATTGAATTCACTGGATTTTTATATAACATCAAGCAAAGCGAGCATCAAGGACATCAGAAAATGACAGGCATCAGGACATAGAATAAAAAAAGGGTAAGCGAATAGGAAGATGAGGAGATGGAAAAGATGAAGGATCAGTACTAAAGGAACAACATTCATCATGTAGATCTGTACCTGTCGGGAGGATGAATGCATTCTCTATCTTTATCTTACAAAATCCTTCCTACCCCCACTTTAAAACAACATGTAGAACTAGCATTTCAATACAAAGCGCCCGGCTTACGTTTGCTCGCGGCTTGGTCGGTTCAAGGCTTCATGCTAGCCCAGCGGTTCAGAGAGCAAGCATCGGATTAGAACCGTGTCTGTTAATGTTCAATACAGGTGCTCCATCAATAGAGACACTGATTACTGTAAACGAAGCACTGACCTCATCAGTCAATTATTCTATTACTCCATTGTTAACAGTCTATGAGGGATTTCTTAATTGAATATTTGAAACAAACAAATAAACATTTTAGAAATCGTTAAATTGAATTCATAAAAGTTTAAAGTTAGATACAATATTTACCAATTTGTATCTTTCACTGTAATGTAATAAAATTGAAGCGTTAGAGTAATTGGGTCAGCTGTAACATTAAGCTGAATTTTTTTTATATAGGATTTCATTGAGTATAACACAATGTATATTTTTGTTTTGTAGAAATCAATACCAAAATATTGACTGAATTTTGCTTAAATAAAATGAGAAAGATGATTTAATATATATATATATATATATATGTATGTGTGTGTGTGTGTGTGTGTGTGTGTGTGTGTGTGTGTGCGTGTGTGTAAGAGATGAAAAGAAGAGATTTTGTGAGATAAATAATCACAAAACAGCAATAGAAGTAATACAGAATATTGAAATCACGTACAATACGTGCTGCTATACTTTTATATCATAAAATCAATCTATCACCTATCTAACACATTCTGAAAGAAAATTGTAATGAATTTCATAAAATCAATTTAGAATAACTGTAAAGAAAATTATATTTATAATGACACGTCACTTAAAATTCACTTAAAATTACACGTTACAATGACACCTTTGGAACTTATGAATTAAGCTAGAAGAAAAAAAATATATATATACACTGTGAATACACTGTTTTCAGGGTAAGAGCTCATGTTTGTCATTAACCAACTGCTGTGCTAGAGAGTAGATTTCCTCTAATATCATTATCATTTAATTTTTGATAAATAATTAATAAAAATAAAATACATGAATATATGGTGTATGGTTATATATAATTATAGCAGGATTTATTAATATGAACATTAGTCAGAAATCAGTTTCCACTTCTACCAGTTTTAAATTGACTAGAAATTTTCCTACTGGCTACAAAAAAAATAAATAAATAATTTCTTATTTATTTTTTTTTTTTAAATAAGAAATTAAAGATATTCCGGTGCTGTTAGGAAAACTCAAGTTTTGGTGGTAATAATCGATCGTAATCTTATCTCAGATGGGATGAAAACATAAAATAATGTATAACTTCGCTTTGAAAAATACTAAAAAAAAAAAAAATAAAATCCTATTTAGGAACTATAAACGGTTACGAATTATTAATATAAACAAAAATTAAGGTATTTTATTGTTCTTAACACTCATTAAAAATTCTTGTTGATTTTTTATTTAAATTTCATCCCTATATTAGTGTATATAATATACTTAAATCTTGTTGTCTGTGTAAAACAGAGTAATTTATTACTGGCCTGTAATTGGTCAGACGAAATTTATAGTTCTACATTACATTATAATTATTACAACTGAAAATGAATTATTATCAATAAATATTTTAGTACAGTCACTTGCACTTTTTTTTTTAGGATTTATATAATATCACAATGCCATCCTTATAAAGTTGTGCTTTGTACTTTCTTTCAAATTATTTTTTGCTGTTGGTTTTAGTGGCAAAACCAACATCCATCCCGATTGGGGGTTGAATTTTAGAACATTACGGATTCTATATAAAAGTGTATGCGAAGCGATAATGTTGTATGCTGCACCTGTTTGGGCTTATCGGATGGTTTATAAGTGTTACCGTGATATCCTTTTGCGGGCCTAGCGTCTTCTTCTCTTGGCCGTCATTGGTGGTTACAGAACAATCTCGGGAGAGGCAGTCAATGTGATAGCTGGTCTTAAACCGTTAGACTTACTTGCTGTTGAGCGTAAGGGACGGTATGTGGCCAAGAAAGCTGTTCTTCTTACTTCGGATCGCTTACGTGAGATAGAGGACCGGAGTATAACTGCGTGGCAGGCGCGATAGGATGAGTCCACTAAGGGTCGGTATACCCACGATCTATTTCCAGAGATAGTTAGTTTGTGCGCTAACAAATGGGTATCCCCCAATCGGTACGTGACGCAATTTCTTTCCGGGCATGGTGCGTTC